>JALBCR010000791.1:0-276674 GCA_030710515.1 Abscondita cerata | reverse complement strand
TTACTCTATTTTGTATGGGTTTCTATTTTCTATTTAATTGTCCCTCGTTGCGTGCGCCAAAAGTTGTACACTGTACCAGTGACAACTGTACCTACTTCCATTTATTTTCATTTAAAATTATACTTTTATTAAATGCAAAACACATGACTTTTTATTCATTAATTATTTTGACAATTTTTAAATCTTGTTCCTTCATACACACCATGTATTTATTTAAACTTAAATTAAATTGTAAAATTCTAAGTGCAGGGTCGCCTCTTCTCTAATAGACATGCACGTAGGCAGCAACGTGGAAAAATTACGTTTTTATTATTTCACGTTCTCTTGTCAATATACTACTTATAATCCTCTCTATTTGTTTCTTTCCTATTGTGAATATTGTGCATTTAAAACAAAATTCCTCCATCTCAACTGCTAATTTAATGCCCGGCTCCTCCAAATTTACTGGAAGTGATTTGAGGTCGTTTTTTCAGCCAACAGTTCGATGGCATTAATGATCGACGAATTGATTTTTGTAAATTGCTTACACATATGTCGACAAATTTTTGATAGATTACTATTCGTAGGTAATACGTTAGCACTAGTTTGTGGCACTAGATGCCGCACCACTTACTTGCCATAAAATTGTTGAATTTTCTCATTCCAGAAAAGTCTCAAAACGACAAAATAACAATAGACGATTTGAGATTGTTTTTCAGGTAACCTTTAGTTGGCGTTGATCAAATAATTGATTTTTGTAAACTACGTACACATCTAAATAATAGTAAAAGATTTAACAAGAAAGATACACAAATAAAAAATAATTGAACAAATAACAACAGAATTATAAAAACAAGTAAAATCTAAAAAAGGATAGCGTTGATTGAAAAATTTGGATTCTAGAAAATGTAACCAACATACTAAAAAGTCACATCGTCCCACTAGTCTGCATATAATATATAAATATCCTTTTCTTTTTCTCCTTCTATATTGTCAAGACAATTTTCCTTCTTTCTAACATAATTTGTTACTTTAGAAGCATATTTTCTTTGGTTTCCTTTCATCTTTGAGTATTGTGTCTGTATTCTTCTACTTTGTCGTTTTTTTAAGCATACATTAAAGTGGGACAAGCACAATATAAAACTGAAATTGCAACTTTGAAATAACTTTCCTCAATCGACAATTTATAACTTAGTCAAATTAATAATTAATTAGGATGACACAAGTACGATTTGTCTCAATGTTAAACTCTACATACAAGGACCTTGTAGAAGTACTCAACAATATAAACCTATTAGAAGAAGTAAAATATATAAGAAATAAAAATAAAGCAGAACAAGAACATCAAAGAAAAAAAGTATAAGTAATCTACGACGACATGGAGATGTTTAATAAAATGCAAAAACAAAAGAAGAAAGATGACATCATGAGAAAGATGGATAAACTTACTGTAAAAGTAAACAAATGTAAACCACCAAATCTCATCACCACACAGTTAAACAAACAAGAGAAATATATGGGTATGCTATAGGGTAGAATAAAAAAGAAAATGCTTTAAAAAAGTAATGAAAAAGTCAAGAAAACAGATTGATAGGAATATGGAAACGCACGAATTATACAAAAAGTATTACACGAAGATAAAGAAATAAACACCAAAACTATAGAAGGTAAGTAACAATACACTGAAAAACGTCGACGCTCTATCTACAGAAGAAAAAATAAAACAAGGAATATAGATACTATTAATATTAAATACGTGGATCTTTTTATAGTAAAACCTTCCAGAGGAGGGCGAAAATGGCAGTGATCATACGGGACCGAGCAACTGCTTCTTTTAACAGAAAATTGTAATACAGAAATCCTCCAGATGTTGGGGCATTGCGCAACTAACAAAGTAATGCAATGAACCAGACAAACTTTAAATATGCAGAAGGTGCTTTAAAGAAAACAAAAACAAGGAGCAATGCGAAGAAAATAGTTTTGCCAATTACGTAAAAAACATTGGCACAAAGCAAGCAAGGAAACTGCAAAGATTTCCGTATAGCATTAAAATACCTAAAGAAGGGTAGGTCTTAGTACAAGACTGTGCGGAAGAAAACTAGGCGGTGACTGACATGAGCGAAGTAGAAAATTTGACCCAACACAATAACCAATACAGAAAGAACAAAAAAAATTAAAAGGAGCAATGGACTAATGACCAAATTATATAAAAACATAAGCAAAAATAACCAAAATAGTAACAGAAGAATGTAATATTTAAGAAATAAGAACAGTAAATTATATCAAAAAATCTATCTTTTGGTAGATGGAGGTTCGATTTTTAGAAGTTAAAAAGTGCGGACTTAGTTAAGTAAAGAAGGAGTGTCAAGTTAATTAGTTATTATATTGTGGAAAAACGGAACAAATACAGAAGACTTCAAACGAGGAAAACGAAAAAGAAAAAATATACAAACTTCCTACACAGAAGTAGGGTCAAAATAAAATTAAACAAGCTTAATTTAAAGCACGAGTCAAGCTATGCTATGACATGATAACAACTGTACGATAAACTGTACAAAAAAAAATGCGTGGTGTAATCTTTTTTAAATAAAAAACTAGCAAAGCCAGCATGCTACGCATGAACAATAATTGTCATTATACGCTCTGTGAATTTCTTAATGACAATGCGATAAGCATATGAGTTGAAGATGTGCGGACGAACGGACATCCACCAGGGCGGCGCCACCTTGACAGGTTTTAATATACAAGGATACTCATATTCAAAGCGCCCATCAAGCAACACTCTAACTTTTGACAGCGATGTCAAATCGACTAATGACATACCGCGTTTGAAGCGTCATTTCAAGCAGATTTTTAACATGGAACAGTATGTACACGTCACGCGAACGCTCTATAATTGTTGAAATTTACATTCAACAAAACAAGTCAATAGTGATAACAAAACGAGCTTTAAAAAAAATAAATAAAATTGAAAGTGCGCCTTCGATTAACCGCCAAGATCAGATTTAACGCCTCTAGACATCTTTTTGTGGGGTTATTTAAAACCAAATGTTTACGTTAAAAGCCAAAGACCCTAGAAGAGCTGAAAACCAACATCCGCCAAGAAATAGCAGCCATTCCGGTCGAAATGTTGAAGAAAACCATGGAAAATGCTGTAAAACGGGCACAATATACCGTATAGGCTCAGGACGTCCATTTACGAGATATCATATTCAAAACAAATCTACTTGAACCAAATTAAATTATTTTCATGACAAACAGAAAAAAAATTGTGTTTTCTTTGATTTATTTCAAAATAATATTGGCGCTTCGAATATGGGCAACCTGTCATGTGATGTTAAAAATAGCAGAGTTTATTTTTTAATTCTAAACCATAGTAAGCTGTGACATCAATTAAAAAAGAATTTTATTCTGCTCTAACTCTAGAAAATGCTTGTTATCGCATTTTTAAATATAAATATGTGTAAGAAAGTGGTCGAGTAGGTATAAATCTTTAGAATAAAATGTTAAAAAATAAAAAAAAGGTTAAAACTTACGATACCATTAAAAAAATTTTAATTTGTGACAAATGCTTTTTCATCTTTTTTCGAGTTTTTGATATGATAACGGTGATAATGAAATTACAACAAAAAAAGATCGATTGTAAATAAAATAGTATACTAACGTCTAAAATTCACCATTACGGTACGCTTTTTGGTAACTCTTAAGAAGAATAAAATTTTTGATTTATGGAAATTCAAAATCGTGGTTTCAATATTCAAGAATTTGGATTTAAACAAAATTATGATTTTGAGAGTAAAAATATGCCGTAAACTATTTTTGAAATTGTCCGAAAATTGGTATTTAGAGATCTATAAACTCTGTTTTTTACAGAATGGTGGTATAATGAGCCTGATTTAAAACTTCCGAAAACATCGTAGAAAATGTCCGGACCGGGCCCAGGAGGTCGCGGCGGAGGTGGATGGTCACCTTTACATTTTCGTCCACCGTCTCCCTATGGCCCATCACCGCCACCCAGGTTTGGAAGTCCAGGCATGCCAATGTTTGCAACGCGCCATCCACACATGCCAGCACCTAGACCTAGATGGCCATCTCCGTTACCCCATGGAATATCACCGCCGCCAATACCACCTAGTCCTAGACCATTCAGAATGCCAATGCATCCGGTATTTTTTTTTAGTAATTTATTAATATGTTTAGTAAAACTTTTCTTCACTTGCAGCCATCTCCAGCACCTACACGTTGCAGTACACCGGAATACTTTCGCGGTGTCTCTCCTTACTTTCATAACGATGTGGGGCCCCCGAACCGCGAATATGAATTCGTAGGGGTGCCACTAGAACCACCACCATTACCGAAAAATTATGAACCGGACGAGGAAGAAACTGGACCTTCCACTGCAGAAATTATAGCTAACCAATCGCAAGACTACATCGATGAAAAGTTAGCTGAATACCAAGCTACGATCTACTTATTACAGGGTAAGTAATGTTCATAATTTTGTTGTTCACATGTCGACCCAAATTTATACGTGTCGAGACCTACATAATATTCTAAAATAAAAATTGCACTTTTTTAAAT
Organism: Abscondita cerata; assembly: GCA_030710515.1. Lineage (NCBI taxonomy): Eukaryota > Metazoa > Arthropoda > Insecta > Coleoptera > Lampyridae > Abscondita > Abscondita cerata. The sequence continues at coordinate 272,114 of JALBCR010000791.1, read as the reverse complement.
AAGTAGGTACGTTTCTGACGGTATTTATACTTCTATTATTCATTAGAATTTTTTTATTCACGCACTAAAATAGATTTTTGTACTACTTTATATTTCTTTCTAAATAAAAAACGCACTAAAGATTTTTAATTCACATGATTCATGACTGCAACACAAAAATAGAAATTACAAATAGATTTATGGTTATTGTTGCATTCGTCAGTACTTTGAGTAATTTTTCTTACGTAATAAAGTCATCACAGTTTGAGTTTTATAAAATTTCTAGCAGATGTTTAATTTTTACTACATTTTACGTTCTTCTTAGCAGTTTTAAGCATCATTTGCAGAATCTTGTGTAAATACATTAATCTGAGTCTGAATATTAGCATAGCATTGAAATTATTCTTCTAATTTCATTTATGTCTTGAATGATAGTGTATTGTTAAGTCCTTTTGTAAAGTAAAAACGGAGTAATAGGTCAGCGAAATTGAAACAGGGCATCCGAAAAGAAGTCTTAAGAGGGTATTATAATCTACACTGGCATGGCATGGTTCTCCCCATATTTCCGACTAAAAGCATTTTATGTATGACTATAGATTCTTCAGAAACAATTTTTTAAATTTTGAACTGGTTACATTTTTATTTATTTTGAAAGTTTGAACGTATTTGTGTTCTTTATTTCTAGAGAAAAGTTATTTTTCGACCGCTGTTTTATGCATCTTAACACCAGTTGTCTTCATTAGAGAGAGATATAGTATTCAGTTAGTGGTTTCTTAAAAAAACAACTGAGCAGCAAATACCACTACATTTTTTGTAAATGACAAGGTACCCTTATATTGTGCTCATTTGATATCAATCTTTTTTGTCTTTTCAATTATAATACTTCAATTCTTTTTAGAGTCAATTGCACAAAACTCGGTTCAATTTAATCGTTGATTGAAAGCAACTTTGCAAAGGTTAATTCTTTGACCATATTGTGTTTAATCTAAGATTATATTAACCAAGTTTAATATTACTAGTTCGTAAACAGCTACAAAAGTCGATTTCTCGATTATTAGCCGCCAACTAAACGTTGTCTTAAAACAAAGTCGAATCGCCTGCTCTAAATTTACAAGAGATTGTAAAATGTAAACAGACACTGAGAACCATTCGACAGCTGTTACGTTCTTTTGGAACTCTTTAGGAGTGAGAGAACTCGAGTGTACGTTCAAAATTTACAAAATGTGAAAAGCAATCATAGGAGTTCAGATTAATGAGTCAGCCGTTGCAGAGGTGCTGTATAGTAACAGTCAAGAAAGATGTCCGAATTGATCAAAAGTATACGCACCTGATCAAATACATTTTCAATAATGGTAGCATAAAAACTCACGACACAAAAAATAAATAAAATTTCGGAAACATAAACCTTCAAAATTAGGGGTGCAAGGAATGGAACTTTTTCGTAGTAGGGAGACTCCTTGTCGTTTTTTGCGTTCGGCAACGGCGTTTGAATTACGGCACGCACGTCGCGTTCGTGATTTCCAAGGGTCTTCTAAAAACTCCATGTAGTGTTCAATAGTGGGGATAGTGTGCGCGTGAATGAGAGATAACGGTCGTTGCATTAGTAATCATTTTATGTGACGGTATCTCAAGAACGGCTTCGTAATTTTTTTTTGTAAATGGGATTTTCTGATTAGATATTGGGCATACTTTGCTTAGGACAATTTTGTCGTGTATAAATACTTTTACGAATTTCTACACATTTCTCTTCAAATAAAATTATACACAATTTTGGTTTCAATACTTGTTTGATGGTAATGAACATTTTTAAGAATATTGGTTATTTATAAAAAAAGTTATAGAAGCAAATTACATTATCTGCAACTTTTATTCAAACTATTTTTGTATTACGCAATTTTTCACTTTCTCAAGCAAATTGGAAAAAAAATTAATGCATTATTAAATGGTTTTCATTACCATATTAGACAATTTCAAACTGAATGCAATTTCTGCCTTTAAAACAATACAACAGCGTTCACATTTCAGCTGCACATTGCACGTAAAAGTGCATTGTCTAAATACATTATTTAAAACTTGGAGCACTTTTTCCATTGATATCTCGAAAAATATCGATTTTTTGAGGTTGGTGCTGAAGACCAAAAATATTGGGCCTCCAAAAACTGAACAGAATGGGTGTCTTTCATAGACTCCTGCACTCGTGAATTTCCGCCAATCCCAGGCAATCCATTCGTTTCTCAAAAACCCATTTTCGAATATATATTTCGAAAAATATCGATTTATCGAGTTTGGTCGAGAGGACTAAAATTGTAACTCTCAAAATTCTCCGCAAAACATCGGCATCGCGAGTTATGGTCGATAAACGAAATTTAACCCATTTTACGATTATAGGAGGGGTGAGTCAGATTCCAAAAACATAGATTTATATTCAGCAAGAACCCCCCTACAAGTCTAACTGATTATTTCGTTTTGCGCAATTATTTCCCACTCAAATGACATTTTCCCTGGACCTATTTTAAGAAAATGTATCTACAAAAATATTCTTTTACGCATTTGTTCTTTAAAAAACGTTGTTGATAATTTAATTATACACAACTTTTGTTTAAACTATTTTTTTAATTAGTGATTACTGAGATATGACAATAGCGTTACACTCATTTCTGTTTTTAAGTTTCAAAAATTAGGGTAGTTGTTAGTTCGTTTGTTCATAATATTTATTTTACCCATTTTATGCAAATTTAATTGTAAACAATAGCATTCATATATTCTTCTGCGAAGTGAACAAAGTCATAATATAGTACCACCCTCTTAGTCGCAAACTAATAAAACCTGAAAAATTAATTTAACTCAGACGCCTTCCAATCGTGTTAAGTGTGATAAAAATTTGGAAAATGTTAAAGATCCGTCGTCATCAGTCTTTATTTAAATAATTTGGTTCGAACAAGCTACAGTTGACCAATCTTAATATTGTGAGCAAGTGCCATTTATAAAATATCTTTGTATTTGATCCAATATACACCTATTTATTATATTATGTACAATTATTTTCAATAAATGTATAGTAGAACCTTAGCTCGCCCAAACTTGAAATGAAGAAATCTAGTATAAAAGATACCTATTGGTAGTGTATTCTTAGGAACCAGATTCTTAAGATTAGACAATTGCTATTGCTTTGAGTTTAAAATGTTTTGGGGTATGGTAATTAGTGACTGAGTTGCTAAAACATCATATACCTATACGTACAGAGACATACAAAATATTTTTATTAAACCCTAAGATTAATTAATGAAATCATAATAACTTAAATAATACGTATGCTTATTAATCCCGCAATATACGCGAGAATAAATTTAAATACTAATTATAACCTAATTTAGATTGTATTGCAATGACCATTTGTATATCATTTACTTTTATTTTATATTTTCTTAGTTTTATTAACTTTATAATCAATGGTTTTATCAAGTTTTATCTTACGTATGAAATACTATATAGTATTTCCACGTATACTGTGGTATTTCTTTAATGGAAGAAAAACCTTCACTATAAACAGCGGAGAAAACAAATAAACTGTCACAGTGCGTGTGATCGTACCAAATCGACGAACCGAATAAAAGCTGCCGCATTTATTTGTATAACAGTCTCATAGTTTTCAATAATCTTTGACGAATTGTTAGTGTTAGTTTAGATAAGAAAATTTATTTATAATGATTTGAAATTTTGCCAGCGTATATATTTGTGAATATTAAATCTATTATTGATGTTGGCGGTTCAGTTATTTTAATAAAGAGGAATTATTTAGAATTATTTTAAATATTTATGATACCGGATTTTCTTTATAGGATGCCTTAAAACTAATTTATGGATGAGAAAGGTCTTTAATTAAGTGTTATGTCAAATAAATTCGTCCGTTATAAAATATTTTGAAAAGAACTTAAATTTTTTGTTCTATTTATTTGGAAATAGTTCTAGTCTTAACCAACAGAAAAACACCAAAAACTGCACCAAAAACTTGACTCGGACACGTGTTTCAACAGCTAAGCTGTTATCATCAGCGATACCGATAGCTGTTGGTTAAATAGACGCTGCAGTTGGTGTTCCTTTCCTTTGAGAGTTCTAGTCTTGTTTAAATTGACACAAATATTTAAACTTTTAGCGCTTTAGGTAATACAGTTGATAAATCCTGTTAAAATATAAAATGGTCAGAAGCACTAATATACATGTGAAGACGTCTCAGGTTTAGATGAAATTATTTCTGTTTACAAGTTTAACATTTGCTGAAGTATTGGCTCAATATTCAATTTGGAATTTGCACACTAAAAATGACAATGATGCATGGTAGTAGTTTTTTGGTACCTATTTAAAATAATGCAGAAAAAATTGTTGTTCAGTTTTTGGCGCAAAGATCTTGAAGTGCCATATCTTCATTAATGGATGCTGGAAACAATTACAGCGAAATCCTCTCGATTCTGTACGGCTTTAAACAATGAGTGTGTATCTAAATTTGTTCAGTGTTTAATCTTCTTGAGCCATGAGTATTTCTTCCTTCCTACACCTCATTTACCTTTGATTTTTCGTTCCATAATAAGTTTCAGGAATAGTTATTTCGTATTACGAAAAGTGTGACCAAGGTATGCAACGTTTCTTCTCTTTATTATAATGAGGAATTCTCTATTTCTGTCCATTCTTTTCAAGACTTCGTCCTTGGTCATGTGTGCAGCGCAAGGTATTCTTAATAATCTTCTAAAGACCACTTCCAGTTTATTAAGCATGTTTACTTATAACAATTACTTTTGTTATGTCAATGTTGATTTTTAACGCCTTAATGCGGTATTCTATTCATCACTCTTTGAAGTGCTTCTGCACAGTCAGCTATTATGTCTGTATTGTCGCATAACGTAGATTATTGACATTTTGTTAATTTATTTACTTACCATACCTGAGTCTTGTAAGGCCCGGGCAAAAATAATGTCCGAGTATGTGTTAAAGAACAGGGGTGACAGTACGCATCCCTGTCGTACACCACGTGCAATGGGGATCTTTTCTGTATCGTCATTGCCGATCCTGACAAATGCAGTTTGTTGTTCATATAGTGTTTTGATAATATTTAAATCGTTTTTGTCTATACCCTTGCACATGTATACAGTTTTTCCCTGGTCTCGGCATTTTTCTTATCCCTTCCCTAGTGCCACACTCTTTTCGGAATCCGAATTGGCAGTAGCTCATGTCCTCTTTACATTTCTTATTTATTCTAGCTGTACTCTCTCCAGGAATATTTTGAAAACATTAGATTCTTCAGAATAATCATGCGAGATTGCTCGCATTTATTTGCATTTATCTTCTTTGGGATAGGTATGAACGCAAACTTTAGCCAATCTCTTGATATTTCACTTGTCGTTTTTCTTACTTATTCACAATTTTACGTGCCATAATTTAGTACAATATTGAATCATTTGTGCTATTTTACTACTTATTCATACAACGAAATGTGGCAACCATGACTGATGGTTATTAGCAACTGACTGCAACCAAAACTGAAACACTAGGTTTATTTAAATTTAAATCGGTTCTTAAAATGTTGATACTTGAAGATCTTGTAGTTATAAGATAACCATTCTATTTTTATTTACATAATGTTATAATTTCACTTTTGGCACGTTTAGGTTTTAGTGGTTTTCCTAAACCTTGAACAAGAACCAATCTACTATTGCACATAGGGCACCATACATAACACTTACATCACAATACAATATTTAAAATGTACCATACGAATAAATAACCTATTCATAAATAGTATACACATATTGTATTAGTTTTAGCAAGGTATTAGCGGGATCTATAGGGGTTAACTGTAAGAGCAGACAGTTCTCTTTGAACTGTACTGAACTTAGCCCCAATGCAAATTTTGTTTTTTTACGTATTAATTTCCGTTTTTGCTCAATAAAGTCCATATTATTATTATTATTTAATTATTTTGTTTTGTATGGTACATTTTCATTATTGTATTGTGATGTAAGTATTATGTATGGTGAAAAGAACTTTAAAGTTTAGTGAAATATGAATTTATTTCTCTAATATTCCTTTCAGCAAAATATGTGGTACTGGTCCTTCTGTTTGGAAATTGTGAATTGGAATTAATAAATGGCATTTTTTGAGATCCACAATCTCAAAAAAGAATGATAAGTGCCTACTACTTATTTTTAAGGTTTAGGTTTCGTGTACCTGTATGTTGTTGTAATTTATAATTAACTGTAGATAATATGGATTCACTTTCCTACATAATCGCCATTGGCAGTAATACATTTACTACAGAAAGAGGAAAAAGTCACAAGGTGCAAGATTTGGTGAGTGCAAGGTGGATGAGGTAACACGTTAAGCTTCTCCCGTTTTCCCCACCTTCTCAGACTTTTGTGAGGTCCGAGAATTGCTATGATGCAGATTTGGAATTTGATTTACCCAGCCGTCGCTGTTACTATGTTAACATATTTTTCGGATTTGACAGCCGCGTTTCATAAATTCAATATGAGCGATGGTCGATCATTTCATTAATAAGCATTTCGGGCACCCAACCCGTAATGCTTTCCTGTACGGCAGCACATTGAAGATGATGGGAAACATCCAATCTATTGACAATATCACAATGTGAGTTTGTTTACACTGTAGATTCTCATAAATCAGTTCGTCTACGAAAGTTATGGGCACTGGTCGTCCACTGCTTACCTAATCAAGGCTATCCATTTTAACAGGATTCTTGCGTCTCTCACAATGTTCCCACACTTCGATCCTAACAGTACTCATACCAACAAATGTCTCACGCTACACTAAATTCAACTTTGATGGATATCAATGGGCACTACACCCTCCGCAATGAGAAATTTAGTAATTGCTTGTTGTTTTATCTACACATCCATGTCTTTGGCAGTTTTTAAAACCCTTATTGGGTGCCTTTTTACTGTTGCTGATATTTATGAACAACCTCTCACGACTCCATCATTTTCAAAGGTTTTGATATATGTAATTGACGGGTTCTTCGATATGTGAATTGGCAAAGTACGGGTTAATTCATCAGGAATAGAAGTTATAGGATGGACGGAATTAATAAATTGCCGTTTGTTAAAGGAGAAAGGTCTTCGGGTTGAGAAGAGAACGGCTTTAAATTGAAACTCTCTCAATTATAGTCAAATTTAAAATCGCATTGCCCTGTACACGTCTCAGATAAAATTTAACGGATTTCAACAAATCTTCTCATTAGGACCTGAGACCTAAAGCATCAAACACTTTGCTAGAGCAGAAAATACTTCTCTTTTTCTGGGTACGCCAATCATACAAAATAAACAGACGTTCTCTGAATCCCAATACAAACATAATGTTTTCCAATCACTATACTTTCGCCTGAAGGAACAGTAGCGTATTCTACTTTTAACGTATTGAAAGCATCAAACGTAGGAGTTCGTTAGATAAACATTTTCTTAAAACTTAACCCCACAGATGCCAGCATTGATCCTACTTCAGACGAATTTTCAACTGATGTTGTTTAAGAAAGATCATCAGTAAAAGTGTTTTTGTTTATTTCAGCAAAATAAAATAGAGATCGGATAGTATTTATTAATCAATTAACCATCTTCACTATTATAAAACGACATCTCAAGTTACTAAAATTCATTAAAATAAGAGAGCTGTTTAATTTTTAGTTTTTAAACATTGCGAAAGTATAACATAATAAGGAGCGAAGATTATTTAACTTGACACGATTCTGAGACATAGTTTAAGTAATATCGCTTAATTCCTTTAATGGCTTAAATTAATTTACTAATGCAGCATACAGATTTATTTGCGTACAACAAATAGAAATTATGGTATTATTGATTCACCTAGTAGTAAACTGAGATCACTACGATATTTAGAAATTAGATATTTCACAAATTTAACTCTACTAGTTGATGAAGGCTATAAAAGTTTTATCCGTGGATACCGCAGCGTTTTATGTACTAACCTGTTTACGTGTGACTAAATTGATTAAAAATTAATTCTATATTGTAAATGAAAGCAATTGTATATTATTAGTCACTCAATAACGATAATTCTATTCGTTCATATTAATTGTTTGTCGAAACCACGAACACCACATGAAAAAGCATTTCCTTCATTGCATTATATTATTACGATTTAATTTATTAAGTAATATAATATAATACCTTGGTTGATTAAAAGTGAAATGCTATACTAATTTTACGTGGTGACTGCGTTAATTGCTTGTTAAATACATTTAATAAGTGTAAATGGAGAAATGGCACATATTGATAATATCTGATTCGGTTTTTCACATCTTTTTGAGATAAGTCGGTAGGAGAAAAGCGAGTAAGACGGAAACATCAAAAAATTTTGAAGAGGAAATTAAAGAATGTGTGCTGCAGCGGTTATTTCCATGGCCTTATTGATTTTTCTTATTTTATTTCTATTTATATTTGCATTTCCCAGGCTATTTCTTCCCATGCTTCCTGTCGCATAGTATGGTTCCGGTATTGCATGAATGCTTCCTGTCGCATAGTATGGTTCCGGTATTGCAGGACATTCATGTCTTTGTACATGTTCTATTAAAATTTCTTTAAATTTTTGTGTTTAATTATCACATCATCCAACGACGCGTGTACACTTGTCTGACACTCTGTGATGATATGATATGTTGTGTGACGAAAATCTGGACAATCGGGATTTTGAGGTATCTTAACATATAACATCACATGATACATAGTCAGATAGATGTGCACGCTAACCATTGACAATGATAAAAAAACCGCTCGCCTGACGCATTCTACGTCCTGTTGCAACATAACACAGCACGTCAGACAAATGTGTTTCTAGTTTTACACAGTGAATTCCAAAAAGTACGCATCATATGGAAAACTTTATTATTATTAATTGTACCTTAAGATAACTTAGGGTTAGTACTTTTTGGAATTCGGTATTTTCCAACTTTTTCTAAAATGTGCGAAATCGAAGACTGTACGTACATATAAAAAACGTTCACCAGTTGTAATTTTTTTAAACACAGTGTACTTTTTAAAAGTGTATATAATTCAAATACGGAAAATTGGCGCCAGAAACAATCGTGACGTCAATTCTTGTAAAATAACATAATATGGTAATAAATTAGTAGCGCTTTACATAAACAAACCACCATTTTATTAAAATTTAATATATACGAGTATTGACGTCACGACCAATGGCAATGATTTTAAAGATAGTGTTTTGGATATTTATAAAATAATTTAATACTAAGCATATCATATATTTTTGCGATATTGAGATTTCCTTTTATGTTTATGACTTAATATTAAACTACATTCACACCCAATTTACTGTATACTTTTATTCCGGAATAATGAATATTCCGAAGCTCATGTGAACCTGCCACGGGAATACAATTGGATTTATTGACTACCAAAATCTGCCATAGGTTTACAATCACAAAATGTCAAAGCTAACTTCAACGCCGGATTTAAAAAAAACACACTTTAGAACGTGCACTGAATTCATTATTCCGGAGTAAAAGTCTACTAGTTTATTACACAGAGTGATAATACATAGTAAGTTGTAGCAGCAATTAGAACTCATTGAAACTTTCAATTTTTTTATTTGGGGTCTCATTTATAATTGTTGGTCTTTTTTGTACCTCGAAAAATCATCACTACTCCCACATTTTAAAGGATATTTTAAAAAATGTAAACAAACAATTATTTTCTATTTTAATAAATAACAAAATGGCGACTAATCAAAAATTTCTATACCAGATATTTTGGAAACTACTCGAACGATTATTGAGAATAAAACATTTACAAAATCTTTAAACTACCTACTCAAACAAGATAAATTTTAACAACATTAAAATTAAACAAGAATGCAAGAAAAATAAGAACAATAAATCAATTACGAAGAGACTAAGTTTGATTTTGAAAATGACCACCATTCGCAGCAACACAAGTCCGACAGAGCGTTTTAATATTAGAGCTGCCTGCTTGTCTTTTATTATTCTAGCAACCATAGTTTTAATTCACTGTTTAGTTTAGTTTGAGCCCAAAGAAAGAAATGTATGGGAGTTAGGTCCGGGCTTCGAACTGACCACGCAAAAGAACTTCCTTGCAAATTCACTTATTCGGATATTCTCTATTTAGTAGTACTATGACTTCTTGGGCTGTGTGAGTAAGTTTTTTTTTATTTCTAGAAAATGAAAGAAGACCTTGTTATTTCAGAACTTGTCAAACTGTCACGTGGATTACATCTCTTTCTATTACTCTTGTTGTAACTATAGTAGTAGTTTCATTAGTGAAGGTCCTGATTAACGGGATAAGGTTTTCAGGTAGTTGACCTACTAGGCACTTAAAACTTTTATTACTCACCCTGTCTTCACTACAGTTTGGCCAAAGTTTGAACATCTCATAGAGATTTATTACAGGTAATATTTATATTTGAATATCTTAAGGTTTCGCAAACATGCGTATTTCATTACCTTTAAAAAAGGAAAAGACACACGTTCACTTCCTCTCTTAGAGGAAAATACATCTCTATGTCATGATACACATTAGAATACATTCCGGTATCAAACACCAGCCTCCCAAATGGCAAGTGAACCAATATAAGAAATAATTCTTTACCACGAGCCTTGTTCTAACATTAGCGTTGAACGTTTTTCCTATTATAAGATCTTTGTCTTATGAAGGTAAATATTTTCTCCTATAAGTTTTATTTAAATGATTGGTTCTTCTTTGAGTAGGGGCACCAAAAACGACTAAGTCGTTTTGCAGGCAACGAATGTGCACTTCTTCAGGCCATTTCTTTGTTTTAAAGGCCGAGGAACTGCACATTCGTTGCATTAAACGTTGCCTGCAAAAACGACTTAGTGGTTTTTTGGTGCCTCTCCTCAAAGAAGAACAAGTCATTTAAATCTTTGTCTTACTGTATTAGCACTTGGTGATCAAATCAAAAATTTCATAATATTTACAGCCAGTTGTTAAAAATTCATTTCAAACAAGTCGCCGTCTATTGACAAACTAGTACTTTTACACAACCTGTTTGTTTAATTATACATTTTTCAAATTTTTGTCGATACATTGACAGTAAGCAGTTACAAGGAACGAAATAAGCTAAATACAGTGATTTCAATGATCTAAGAATAGACTTCATGTAAACTGCTTATACATCTGTAAACAAATAATATATGCAAATAATAGATTACTATTCTGATGGGTTGCGTTAAAACGAGGTTGTGGCACTAGATGCCGCACCATTATTTGTCAAAATAAAAACTTTTGGTGTCATTAGATTGATTTTATCATAATTCTTGGTAACGAAAAATTTACTTTTCGTATTTTATGATGGCTATAACTCGTTTGAAAATATGTTAATTAAAAGAATATAAATGTTAATATTAAAAAAAAAACAATTATATTTTAACGCTATGGTCAACATCAATCAATCAATGGTGGATTTGTTCGTCTTGGTGAATAATGTGTTTCCAAGTTTAGAGAAACCACCAAATTCTAAACTATTTGTGGTAGTTAATATCTTTTAATAGCTGATTGGTTAGGATTGTTCCTAATAACTATTGAGAGCTGGTTTTGACTGGTTATGAGAACTTTTGTTTCCAAATTATCATGACCAAGAAGATTCAGACGATGGTCAAATTGATTCGCATCCAGGAAGGTTCATCTGTGTTTGGCAGGTTTAGAGGGTTATCTACTATGGGCTGATTATTTCCAAGTAAATATTTAATTTTGAGGACTTAAAGTTTTAAATAATATTATCGATTAGAAACGGCCGGCCCGAATTGATCAGGGTAATGCTTACACGAACACATTTATTGAACCGTCACAAACTCCTGGAGTTTGGTTAGTACGTTTTAATGCATACACCGACATTGTACAATGGTATTACGTACCACTTCATCTTGTCACAACAAAACTTTGTTGGTAATATTAAGATCAAGCCATAAGAAGTCTGTGAAAACCACTTTTTCCAGTGTTTTTTCTAATAGGCTTAGAAGAGGTATAGCAAACGATTGTCAAACAAAATCCTCAAATTTGATTTATCTTTGTTTTTTTTTGGTTTACTATCGTTTATAATCTAATTAATCTTTATTTTTATATAAAAGTATTAAATTAAAATATATTTAATTAAAATAATTTCATTCAACCCCAAACCGGTTGGCAATAGACCTAAAAACGAACGTTCTAGGTTTGCATTGTTCAATAAAATATACAAATGTACTGCCAGAAAAAGTGCATCTTGTAATTTTTGATACTTTCCTTTTCATTTCTGCTGATTAAAAATAGAGAGTCATATTTAAAAATATTTTACTTTTTCTTTCTATTTTGCGCTGCAGAGGTTACCACCTTGTCCCAAAAGATAGAATCGCAAGGGGTTAAATTCGCAGACATAATATTAGGCCTGATAAATATCTTGAAATCTAGTTGTTAATCGTTCTACTTCAATAAAAACTTGTTATAAGACAAAATATTTCAATCAAAGCCGTATATTTATATCCTGAATCTTTTTAAAAGTTATAGCAGTTAATGTTAGAGAAAAATATAAGGGGGCGCCCGGTATTTAAAAATCCACTCAAAATGAGAAGGGAGTACCTAAATTTGAAACGTTTGTTTAAATACGAGTACGCCCTCACATTGCCTTATTGTCTTGCCAAATTTTCCAAAAAAATTGAATGAATCTTTTAATAACATGAACTGGCATTTTACATCTGCAACAACAATCATCACCATAAGATTTTTCTTTAACGGTTAACTTAAGCCAAAAAAAACAAACTTAACAATTTATTATTAATATTTGTAATTTACAAAGTCTTACAATTGAGTGTAATAATCAACATTGTCTAATTGTTGAATTAAACATTAAAATACACAACATTTATGTATTAGTCTTGGGATTTCAGTTTTTCTTCAAGAATTTCCAATAGTTCAGTTTCTATTGATTTGTTATCGTCTTTATTTTCTTCCAACCTTTCGTGCACCCTTTCTGTAATATCCGCTTCAAGTGTGTTTCTATTTTCATCATTGTCATTTAACAGTATCTGCAACTCTTTATCAAGCGTGTTAGAAAATTTTTCGATTTTGATTAACGTCTTTCCTACCAGAGATTGTACATTATCTATCTGATCAGTCGAAAGCTGACACAAAGCATTCATGAATGTATTCAGAATCACTTCTAACAATCCTCCAAGTACACATCGTTGTTTTCAATTTCATCGACGCTAACACAAGTTATATTAAGATTATTGTCTTTTATAAACATTTCAATTGATCCTTCGGCGTACCTTCGTATGTTATCATCGGGTATATCGTTGTCTTGTAAGTGGATTAAAACGTCGCAAACCCAATCTTCTTTGAACTTTGTTTGCAAACTTTCATTTAATTTTTTAATCCTGTTAAGGAAACTTGCAAGTTTGTCGTTTCCATTTTCGATGTTGCTAATGTGGGCGAGATACTTGAGCTGGTTCATTTCTGTCGTTGCATTTTTGAAGTCGGATTCTAATGTAGGCGAAACCAGTTCGTCTATACAAAATAAACACACATACCTATATAAATAGTGACTATGCTCTGCGAACAGCAAGACGTCCGTCAAAATTGAATCTTGAGCCCATTTAAACCCAAATTTTTTTATTAAAATCGGTAAAATTAAAGGTGCCATTTTGCGAACTGCGTAAACTCCGTCGTTTAATAGCTTCTGATACAAAGGTCTTAGGTGTTGATCGAAATATTCTTTCCCGGTGTTTCAAACGTAATTAATAGTTACTATTAAATTACGCCTCGTTCTCCAAATTGAGGCCGAATTATTCACTAAGTCTCCTATTATTTGTAACACAGTATCGGCGATATCATCAATTCCAATCACAGAAATGATGCTGTTCAAATTCGAAATTATGTTTTCCTTTATCTTCGAGGAATCGTTCATAAGAGAGGCGGTAATTAAAGGTAGTAATAACACTTTCGTGTTTTCACATCCAAAAAGAGGGCTTAACGACGTAATAACACGAGATAGTGCTTCTTTAACATCTGTATTACAATCTTGATCTAGAATTTTGACTAAAGGAAATATTTGGTTAAGAATCGAGGGATTAATTACGTCTGTTTCTTCGTACGTATCTTGAAGTATTTCGCAAAAATGTGCAATTGAACTTGCAGCAGCTTCTCTAACTTGAGGTTCGCTATCTTGTACCAAATGTTGGTAAATTGTTATTAAATGTTTTTGGGTCAGTTCTGGTCCGAATGCGTTCTGCATCGAAGTTATTTGATTGGCGGCTTCCTGTCGAACTTTCCAAGAAGGATCTCCTGTAATCAGATATTATTTTTTTACATTTCCTATTGTTCTTTGATTTAAAAAGGTATAGTAATTAGGTAATTAAATGGGTTTTCAAAATTTTATCTACAGTTCACACAAATCAAAAACCGTTGGACGTCATTACTTGAGCAAAACATATTGCCACACTTTTTTCAAATTAGCCTTTTAAAGTTGATTCTTTGTTCCAGAAAAGTTTCATTAATATACAAGATTTTTTTGCCTTGCTTTAATATTGCATAGTGCTCATTGATTATTTTTTTCTGGTTGTTCAGATTTCTGATAAATAACAATTTTATTGCCACTTTTTCAAAGGTGTACAACATATTATGCCACGACATTGGAAAAACGAAGAAATTAGTTTGTTGCATTCTTAATAGTTAAAATATTTTGAACTGATAATGGAGGTTCTGTTATACCTACCACTATTAAAGTACAACCATTATACTTTTATGTCAAAAGCAGCTGTTTTCAAAATAAGCATGACAATAGTTAGTTCTGTTCCGCAAACAATGAAAAAAGTTGAAACATTCAGTTCATCTAAAAAACGCATATGGAACAAGCTAGTTACTAACGTTGGTTGATTTACCCGAGTGTAGATCACTGTGAATGTTTTGGTCCCTCTTGTTTGGATATACGTGGATAAACTTGGATGTATAGAGGTAACAGGTAAGTATTCCTCCAAAATTAAATTTCAAAATAAAAATGGTCTTTTAGGACCCCTTCTTTGTGGAGGTAGGAAAACAAACAACTTAAAAGGCTGTGATTGCCGACGTTTCGCCCCTCATTGCGAGGATGTATAGTTTTATTTATCTCGATTGATGGATGAATCAAACGCACATATCTGTACAGGTATCTTTTGTATATTAAATATAACGTATATAACGAATGGTTGGCACCGGTGCCCATATTTATGCTTTAAATTACAGACGACGGTCATTTCGTGATTTCGCATATCGCATACATGACGTCATCGGGATAAGTCAAACGAATGGACTTTATGTGGAAATTTTCTGATGTACGTGGATATATTAATATGTTTATAGATATACGTGGATGTATGTAAATATAGATATTCGCATAGTTAGGGGTCTATTTGGTTATAAGTCTAGATGTATTGTTAACGTAATTAAGTTCAATTAAACAATGAAAACATTTGTTAACAAAAATAATGTTACATTAAAAAATAACTGTGTTGTGCAGTAATCAACATCGTTCGGACACTTACAAACATGTAGAAGAGTATCGAGGGTGTTTTAGTAAAATACTTCAAAAAAAAGCTATAGACAATCAAATTTCCAACCAAAAAACTGGAAACATTCAAACCGTAAACAAACACATTTTTCATGGACCTAGTACTACGGTATCCGCCAAAATAAACAGTACCGGAACAGAATGTGCTGTGGAGTTGTTTATGTAATATGGATTTGTCATATTTGACTTAATTGTCATTAGTTGATATATTAATAGTATGCTGCAGTTAAATTTGATTTAAAAATGGTTCTAACAGCATTGTTTTCGTTCATATTTATTTTTATTTTCGGTACTGTTTATTTTGGCGGATACTGTATAATAGACGTAGAACCCATGAATATTAAAAAATTACAAAAAGTGCAAATATTTAATAAATATAAAACCGTCAAACATAAAATGGGCCTCTAGTAATAAAATCATTTAAAAACATTACTTTTCTTAGTGATCGTTTTTAGTAGTCGCCAGTTCGTATGTAAACAAGATATCAGGAAAACGGCGGTCAGATTTTTAAAAAACTCCTCATATGGGTTGTATTTGTAATATTGTAAATCCGATTAGATTTAGGACACAATCTGTCTTGCCAAAGGAACGGTTAACCTTCATAGATATTCTAAACCTTAGAATATTTACAAAAATATTCATTTTACACATTTTGTTTCAATTAAAAGTTGTTTGTAATTTAATTATATGCAATTTCTGTTTGAACTATTAGTAATAACTGAGATATGACCATCACATGACACTAATTGTTTTAACAATATCTCCACCAACATCAATTATACGAGAAAAAAATTGATGAAAATTTTATTTATTTTGTTTGAGCTATTTATTTCTAAAACGCAATTTCATTTTCTCTTTGTTTAGCAAATTTTCAACTCTTAAAAGGAAAATTGCGCGCGCGGAACATCGTTTTGCCCCGAAGTGGTAGCGTTCGAACAACGGCTTACCAGTTAGATACATCGTTTTTTCACTTTTTCTTGCAAAATTAATAAGTGCGACACTGTTAAACGTTTATTTTATTTTTGTGCTAAATTTTTATGTCATTGCACACTTTTGATACTCTTTTACACCTTTGTTAGTATAAGAACGATGTGGAGTTCTGTGCAACGCATTTGCTTTAATTTTCAGCTACTTGGAAAAGTGTCTATTAAAAGCCACGTTCGCAAGTAAGTTTCGAGTTAGTTATACTTCTTATACTTAAATAACTGGAGCGCATGCGTCAAACATCTGGATGTACCTACAAACGTGGATATACTTGGATGTACGCAGATATATATTTGGATATACGTAGATATATTTGGATGCATGTGGATGTAGGTACTTAGATGAATCTTGAGTCTATTTAGATGTACGTTTGATGGAGAAATCCAAGTAGTAGTATTAAAAAAGAAACTGATTACAAAAAATATATAGATATTTCAGAGTGAGACAGTCGACGTTCTGTTAAAAGTTCTAATGCAGAACTTTAGACACTGGTTGAAGAGGAATTACTAAAACATTTAGAGGATCCGTCCGTTGTTAAAATGAATTACGTCTCGTATCATAGTTCGTTAATTACAAAATCTCTTATCCGTTTATAAGAATTTTATTGTATCAACAAACAATAACGTTAGTACTTTCTTGATCAGTTACCTGAACAATATGGACATAAAGTACTGCGGTTACCCCATATTACTATATTTCTAATTCGATTGAGCACATATGGAGTATTACTAAGACTTACTACAATAAACATGTTGGAAATGATGGAATGTGGCATAAAGCATTATCAACAGTAACGCCAGAGATACAATGGTGGATCGAGAAGTTCACTTTGATAATGATGACATTGCACCTGTTTTGATAAATTTACAAAATAACGGTGATAATAGTGATTATTTAGAAGATCCTCGGTATTGATTTTGATTTTACATTTTGCTTCACTGAAACATTTATTCGTATAAGTGAATGGAAATAGTGCTTAAGGTAAATTTGAAATGTTACTTGCGTTTATATTTTCATTATTGTTTTTGGTTTTTCATGCATTTGAAATGATTATGTGCAACGATTTTACGTCATTAATTAAAGAAGAATGACAAATTGGTTTAGGCTTTACCCGTATCTAAACGATATTAAGAAGAATGACATTTGGTTATCAGTTAGTTACTATCCTATTTGAATTTTAAGTTTCATAAAATTGCATCGTGAAAACTGTCCTATTCGTGCATTGGTCCATATCATCACAAATTAGCAAAAGAGTGAGTGGTTCTTTTTATTCATTAAACAGATCTAGAATCTAATAAATTTTACAAAACCAATTAACTGTTTCTATACTACTCTTCCCACTCAAATTATTACATTAATTGTATAATCATTATCTTTAGTGCATTAGCTAACTCAATGGTTGAAAAATTGTTTGGAAATTTTCCATTATTTAGTCGCAAGCTACGTACTAATAATCGTAAACACAATAAGCAATTAATTCTGGAAGAATTTATAACTCGCTCTAGATCTTACAAAATTTCCTTGGTTTAGAAGAAAAGCTCAATAGAAAATTTGTAGTAATTAGTACTAAAAAAGAAAACCTATTAACTGTTTGAGTCAAAATATTTTTGTTATACAACAATGCAACAGCGGAAGACTAATTTTACTATGAGCACTCTTTCTCAAGTAGGGCGTATTGTAATCGAATTTTATTATTTTATTATTGTTACTACCTAATACAGAAATACATGAAAAAGTACGCACCACATAGTTCCAGCAAACTAGTAAGCAACAATTCTTCAATTTCTTTAGGAGTTAAATGCTCCGAAAGACTTATTCCTACTTCAATCGCCAATAATCGCACCGAATCTAAATCATCCTTAGCGAAATTTTCAAAAATGGCTATGAATTCGTTAATGTGTTCCAGTTCCAAAACATTGATGAAGCTGCTCAGTTTGGTTGCCGCAGTTCTTCTAATTATAGGGGCCTCGTTTTGACATAAAGTCGTGTATGCATTTCTTAGTTGCTCTTTAGTGTTATGATTTCCTCGCGGGTAACATATCTGTAATTAATTGCCATTAAAGTAGGTCTATAATAACTAGAACTTACAGAACACAAAATAGCTGCCGAGCATTTGGACGGAAACCATTCTGATTCTATCAATCGCAAGACTAACGGGATCAAATCGTTTTCGAAACTTTCGTCGTCAAGTTGTTTACATATTTTATCCAAAGATTCAATCGCCTTTTCCCGCACCACCAATTCTTCGATCGCGCTTAGTTTCGAGTATATATAAAAGTAAACCCACGTTTTGTTGTCCGCCGACTAATGGCAAAAAATGACCCAATTGCTCGGCCAAATTCATCAAAACTTCGTCGTCGTTATACACCTCGTCGGTTACTTTGTTCAAAAATGGAATCAAATCGTTTTTTGTCTTCTCAACACCTAAAGCCAAAGCAACTGTTGTTAATTTTTTCATGGAATTTATCCTCACCTACAAATAAAAAATGTCACTGTGACGTAATCGAGATTATAAATTTCAGCAAACAGGGCTCTAAGATAAAAATATTACCTCGGCTTCCGAGTTCAAATTCAAGTTTTCGGCAAACATATCCAAAGGATTAGCGTTTGGGGCACTTTCCTGGGCCACTTGTTGTCTTCCATTTTGAACAAATTTTGTGGTACTTACGTATAAGCACTATCAATAATAAATGATATATTTAAAAATGTTACTCTTATCACTATTTAAGTGTAGATAAGCCAGATATAAAAACTTATTTGCGATTTGTAATTTATTAATTCCAATAAACTTTTTTTATTACACAATTCTTTTAACGAAGAAATACTTAGACCGTTTTATTATCTATTAAATATTATCGACATAACATTAAACGTGTATACTTAACGAATTTATAAATTACTATGTCAAGGGCGTACGACTCGATCGTTTATCTCGCGAATACATTTATTTTAGAAAGTACCAGTTTTTGTGCAAGAAGGTGTAGTATGTATTTGACCGTTTAGTTGTCGGTTCTTTCGTGTTCAATCGTAGGAAGGGAGACGTCTGCATAATTTAATGCGCATTTATATACAAGAATATACTAATAACACAGAGTTTTCTTTGTGAATTTCTCGATTTTAGTGCTGGTAGTGCAATCGGTCAAAATTTTTCTGTTTTGCTTTCAATATGTATAAATAATGGAAGATTATTTAATCATTGATAACATCAGCCTTATCCTCTAGACCTACTTGAGTGGTTTGATTATCAGTTAATCTATTATCTTGAAGATAGTGATAACGCATTCATCCCACTATTAGTTAACTGATTATTTAAACTCCTATATCGTTCTCATGTACTTCATACTATACCAAATTGGTAACGAAGTATGTAGAAAAATATAACTAAGAAGTGATTAAAATGATACATTAAGAGGAAAGTTTTGAATGCAACAAACAAATGCTTGACCCCTAGAGTGTCCTATTTTTATTCTACCGGTGTTGTCAAATTTTTTTAACAAATCGGGCTTCCGACCTGTATACAGCTGTATTTCATGTTTCTTTCTTTCTGACTATATTTTTAAAGACTCGGTTAATCATGCACGTACAGCCTTAATGATGTAGGACTACTGAAAAGCGTTTCATACTGTAAATCATGACGCTGCTACACTTTTAGATCCGTATCTATATAAACGCAAACAAGTTGTATTTTATGATAGAGTTTACTCTTCTGCAATTACCTTGCATAAAGGTGTTCCACAGGGATCAATTTCAGATCCATTTTTTTTTGCTTTATATGCTAGCAACTTATTTAAGTGTGTGGATTCATCAAATAAATATGCTCAGTATGCAGATGATACGCAAATATACTACTTAATCATTCAATGTGAAGATCACAAACATGCAGCAAATCTCATTAGTAACCACTCAGATAATTGACTAATCTCAGTACTGATTATATACAAAATCTATATTAAATCGAAAGTTCTTTAAACTTACTCTCAGCTAACCTAACAACGGGCTTTAAGGTGTCTAATCATCGTTAGCAAAAATTCAAATTTATACACCCGATCGCTTAAAATATTTGTCAACAGTTATGTAGGTAAGATGTCAAAAAAGTTGCTGTTTACAGAGTAGCCCCCTAAAGTAAGAACTTGTGTTTATTTTCAGCTCAAAACATTTCTGCAAGGCTCAATTGCTGTATACGAGTGGGTATCATTATAATAAAAATTTCCTCAAAATTTGTCAACGATCTAACGTCTGCTAAACTTCTTGGGGACGAGATACACACAAATGTTATTAAAAAAGTTGTTCAAAATAAAAGACTAAGTAAGCGTGCAATGGTCTCCGCCACCGTTATGGCTTTGCTCCTTCGTCGCTTGTCCATAATTCTGTGGCTCATCCCTAAAAACGTAGATTATGGACTTGTTACATAAAAAGCTAATACAAATTTTTGTCTCTTAAAATGTACAATTTATTCTACCATTCATGTTTGATATTGACAGCCGCCCATAAAGTAACATGGCTATGACTAGTGTTTAATTCAGGAAATTAAACAGATCATAATTATATGTAATTTCATAATATAATTTAGTTGATTACAAAAGAAGGTAACCATAGTGACCCACATTAACCAATATAGATACAATTACAAAACACCGTAGTAAGAAATAAAACTGGAACAGTAACAAGTCAGCATAAGTTCAAACTTGTAATACTAACAATTCCAGCAATTGTCAAACACCTTAAGTAAATAGATTAATATAAATTGTAAAGTAAGAAATAATTGTTTTATAAGCACTGTATAAATTATTATTAATTTAAGCTATAAATAGTGTAAAAAGACTGAATAAAACTAGTACTGCATTCATAGTGTTTTACTCAAACTCTCCAGTCGCGTAAACATGGTCCTTCGAGCCGGATGTACTTCAATTATCCTGCCTATTGGCCATTGAGCTGCGTTTAATAATTGTTCTTTAATTAAAATTATGTCTCCTATTTTAAGATTATCTTTCTTTGTTTGCCATTTATAACGTTGTTGAAGATTATGGATGTATTTAGACGACCAGGCCTTCCAAAATTGTTTTTTTATTTTTTGCACAAGTTTCCATCTCCTGTTAATTTTTCGTCAATGTTTTCTTGTACTTTATCTGCTGGTGTTAATAGTGCTTGTCCTATTAAAAATGACTTGGTGTTATTACAAAGGTGTCTTGTATGTCTTCCGAAAGAGGACATAACGGTCTTGAATTAAGACACGCTTCAATTTGATGTGTTAACGCTGATAATTCTTCGTAGGTCAATGTTGCCTCTCTAATACTCTTTTCAGATGATGTTTTGTTGATTTCACACCAGCTTCCCACAGTCCGCCGAAATGCGGGGATGAAGGGCGTATGAAATGCCATTGAGTGCCTGCATTAGCAAGTTCATTCGAAGTTGTTGAATTTTTTAATATGTCACATACTTCTGCTTCTATTATTTTACTGGCTCCTATGAAATTTGACCCATTATCACTATATATATTGCTACATCTACATTTACGATACATGAATCTTTTCAAGGCCGCTAAAAATGCTTCTGTCGTCATATCGCTAATTATTTCAAGGTGAATAGCTTTCGTAGCTAAACATACGAAAATTGCAATGTATCCTTTATAGGCCTTGTTGCCTCTGCCCTTTGACACTCGGATTCGAATTGGCCCAGCGTAATCCACACCAGTGTTTTCAAACGGTGGTGCTGGCCTTACTCTTGGTGTCGGTAATTGCCCCATTAATTGTTGAGCTGTTTTAGCTTTATATCGTACGCAAATTTATAATATTTTTTACTTCTCTTTTACCATTTATAATCCAACACTTTCTGCGTATGTATGCTAGTGTTTGTTGATTTCCTCCATGTAATGTAATTTTATGTGCTTCTTGAATGATGAGCTTGGATAAGTGACTTCTTGCTGACAAAATTATTGGATGTTTCTCATCATAAGTTAGTAACGAATGTTGTAGTCGTCCGCCGACTCGGAGAATGCCTTCACCGTCTATAAATGGATGTAGTATTTTTAACTTGTTTTTGTTATCTAGGGAGTTCTCGTTTAAGAGGGCAGTAATTGATAATTTGAATGATTTATATTCATGACTTTGATCAATCTCTGTAATTTTCTTTAAGGCTAGTTGCAACTCTTTAACTGTGAGTGAACCAGTTTTTTTATTTTTGCATTTCTACAATTTTGTGTAAATCTCATGCATTGAGCAATTACTCGTACTAGTTTTGTTTTTGATAAAATTTTTTTAATTATGTCTAGGTTTCTATTTTTGAGTTAACATAAAGACACAATTGCTTTTCTCTTCTTGCCTCTTCTACTACTGGCCTTATTTCAATTTCATTAATTGGGTAATGTGCTTGTTGTAACCACTCAGGCCCATGCCACCATTGAACTAATTTTTTGCCTCTATTCCTCTTGAAATGTAGTCAGCTGGATTCTGTGCTGATACCACGTGATGCCAAGAGTCCTTTGAAATATATTGATTTATTTCTGATACTCGATTTACCACGAATGTTTTCCATTTCGACGCATCTCCTTTGATGCAGGCTAAAGTAATTGTTGAATCACTCCAAGCATAAATACGAGAATCTTTTAATTGTAATGCTATTGTTACTCTGTTCACTACTTTTGCTAATAAATGAGCAGCACATAACTCTAATCTTGCTAGTGTAGTTTTGTTTTGATTGGAGCTACTTTTGATTTTGCTGCCATCAACGTTATTTCACCTGTTGATACTACCTTGAGGTATACTGCAGCTCCGTATGCCTTCTCGGGCGCACCACAGAAGCCATGTAGCTCAATTTCAGAATATTTATTTTGTCCAGTCTACCTTTTGATGGTTATACTTTCTATGTCTGCCAGTTGCATATAAAATTTACTCAACTTTCTTGCAATTCGTTTGGTATCAGTTCGTCCCAACCCAGTTGTTTAATCCACAATGCTTGTATAAAAAGTTTGGCTCTTATTGTGACTGGTGCTAACCAGCCTAATGGATCAAATAATTTGGCAACTTCTTTCAGAATTGTTCTTTTTGTTCTAGGAGGGTTGTTTATAATGTGAACTTTGAACCGAATTGAATCATCTTGAGGCGACCAATTTATGCCTAAAGATTTTTTTAATTTCACCTTCTTTTATTTCTTTAATTGGGTCTTCTTGTAATTCTGATGATAAATTTTTAATAACGTTTTTGAATTACTGAACCACTTTCTTAATTTGCATCCACCACTTTTAAACATTTCTATTAATTGCCATTGCATTTTATTGCTTCCTCTTCTGAGTCAGACCCACTTATTAAATCGTCCATGTAGAAGTCATTCATTGTTATTCTTGCTGCTTCAGGATATCTAAATTCTTCGTCTTTTGCGAGTTTCTGAATTGTTTTTACTGCTAGGTATAGTGCTACAGCCATTCCATATGTAACAGTGGTTAATTTAAATTTTTGAATAGGATCCTTGCGATTGAACCTATACAGAATTCTTTGATAATCTTGATCATCTTGATGAATTTTTATTTGTTTGAACATCTTTTCAATGTCAGCCGTGAACCCTATCTTGTGAATTCTCCATCTCATTAAAATGTCTGCTAATTCTTGTTTTAGCCGCGGACCGACATACATTATGTCATTTAGACTATTCCCATTGGTTGTTTTGCAAGATGCGTCATAAACTACTCTTTGTTTACTTGTCGTGCTATCTTCTTTGACTATAACATGATGAGAAAGATAATATAACCCTTTTCGTTCTTCTGCTTTAGGTACTAGAACCATATGACCTAGATTCCAATACTCATTCATAAATTGCTTGTATGCGTCACTTAGATTTTTATTCTTGTCTAAGCGTTTTTCCACTTGCATTAACCTTGCAAGCGCTCGTGACCTTGATTCGCCGAGTTGTTTGTTTTCCTTGAAAGGAATGCGCACTTCATACGAATCTGTACGTTCTCTTGTTACTGTTTTTTCATAAAATTCTTCGCAATGCTTTTGTTTCAATGGTTCAATTGTTCTAATTTTGTTTCAATGGTTTTTTCTGGTAGCGATTTTGTTAATTTTGGCAAAATCATCAATTCTGTTAATAATGTATAATTACTGGAATACCTTGATTTGCATACTACGCGTATTTTGCTGGTTGATTTGATGTTTGTTTTTTCTGCCCAACTTCCATTAATTTCTACTTTGATTTTTTCTCTTGGGAGATTTAATATTGATGCTGTTTCTTCTGTTATGAACGATCCTTGTGATCCGGAATCAATTAGTGCCCGAAGATACTCTGTTCCATTTTCATAATTTTTTACTTTAATTAATGCTGTTGCTAGTAAGACCGTTGTGTTGTCTTGAATTACGTGGCTCGTAACTTCTTTATTTTTATTTAGTTTTTCGTTGAATTTTTCATTTGTCTTGACCTCATTTTCTTGGTCGTCGAAGTTGATCTCCTTTTGCTATATTCTTGATACAAGAGCGTGTTATGACTGCGGTTACAAATGCCGCAACCAAATCTAGCTCTACATGTTTTAAAGCTGTCATGCCGCATACAAACATAACATAATCTAAATCTTTTATAACCTTTAACCTATCTGTGACTGACAATGCCACAAATTTATTACATTGAGTGATCGCGTGGTTTGTGAGATTACAATAATAACAATAAGAACTACGGTTACCTTCTTTAATATGAGCTGTTACTTGTAGCAAATTTCTTTTCTTCTCTTCACTTCTTTTTTCGCCTCCAGCCTCCAGCGCTTGGAATCTGGTGCGGATGAACGTCAGCATTTCTTGTAGATTTGGGATTTCCAATGGATATTTGATTGACGCTTCATATAATTCATTTGTTCTGGCATCCCACTTTTTGGAAATTTTGTACATGATGATTGGATCCCACGATGAAACATCAATTCCCATCACTCTAATTGCTTCCATACATTCTTTTGTTGTTGTAAAGTTCTCTTAATTTTTTATTGCATTCACTATTTATAATAGGAAATTCCATAATTTTTTCTACTAACTTTTTTTAGAGTTAAACGTTTATTATCGTACATATTTGCTAATTCTTCCCATGCTGGGTCGTAGTTGATTTCATTAATTTGAAAATTATTTATAGTTTTACTTGCTTCCCCTTTCACGTAAGTTTTGAGATGCTGTATTTTTTCTGTTTTCGTAAAGCCTGCGTTATTGTGTATCACTTTTTTGAAAATGTCTTGAATTCTTCAATGAAATAAGAGTGATTGAACTCAGTTTCCATACTTTTAATGTTGATATTTAATTGATAAATAACTTCCCATTGCTTCTCAATGTCTTTGATCCACCACTGATAATTTTCGATTGGTTTTTCTTTTTCCAATTCTACCGTGGCTTGATTTAATGAGTTAATGAACTCGTCAATTCGTATTTCTTGTTCTCGTATTTGACGAAATTGGATTAGCTTTTCTTCAATGCTTCCATTATTTGACATGGAAGGTTTTGCATTTGTATCTCCAAGGATCGCTTCCTTGAATTTATTGATGTATAGAACAGGCTCATTATAGACTGCGGCAATCTGATTAAAATATTTAGTTTGAAAGTAACTTGCATGCTCTGTTTCTTCACTTTCAAGCTTGTATAATTCTTCGTGATTTTTTCTTACTTCTTCCAAAAGCGACTGAATTGTTGAACTTCTTTCTTGGAAATAATGCTCTGTTTTCCTGCTCGAGGAATCCTTTTTCATATTATTATGAATTCTTTGAATTTCTTCCCTAATTTTTCTTGGGCTTTGCTGATTTACTGAATTGTTTCCATTATGATCGATGATTTCACACTCGAACACTATAATTTATAATTTATATAATTTATCACTTCGCGATATTTTTATCGACGAT
The DNA here is from genome assembly GCA_030710515.1 of Abscondita cerata. Taxonomy (NCBI): domain Eukaryota; kingdom Metazoa; phylum Arthropoda; class Insecta; order Coleoptera; family Lampyridae; genus Abscondita; species Abscondita cerata. Next base: position 245,698 of record JALBCR010000791.1, on the reverse strand, counting down.
GATTATTGTTATATAATTGATGGAATGCGAATGAATTAATAAACTTTTCATTCATTTCCCTTGTAACTCAAAGGGCTTTTTATCTACCATGTCTACGCGGTTCTAAATGCTCGAAGGACCATGTTTGCTCTAATCCAAAAAACCGGATTAGAGCACAGCAACGAATTTATTCACATGTACGGGTATTTCTACATCATCAAAACAACGGAGTTTTTATTAATAAAAGCGACAGCCACCCCACACAAAATAGAAAATAATCAATATTGGATGATGGATTTATCGAGCGATATAATTGGAATCGATTATAATTCACAACAATATTTTACAAGTACAGCTGATGAATTTCGTAAAAATACAAAAATAGAAGATTATGTATATATTTGTAGTCCAGCTCAACTAAAGAGTATTGATAACAGTCCTAGTTGCATTGTGGATGAAATTTATCAAAGAAATGAAGAATCAACATGCTCAATATCCCGAAGAAAATTTAAAAATGTAATTTGGCAACAATTATACACAAAAAATGCCTGTGGTTGTTTATAGCACCAGAGAAATTTCGAATTGCAATTACATGCAACGGAATTAGAGAAGACGTAACATTAAATAAAATTGGGATAATAACAATTTCACAAACTTGTTTAATCGTTACAAAAACCACTATATTAGCACCAAGACGAATTGATAGTATACCAATTTTAGCTGGGTTTATTCGTCCGGTGGTGGTAAACCTGACTACGTCAAGAGTCATAATTGGTCCAGAAGTTGATCTCGCTCAAGACGAAGTTATTAAACCAAATGACAACTTAGTTAAATTAAAATACGACGAAGAAGAATTGCAACAAAATTAGAGGAAACACAGTGGAAACTATAAGACACCATTCGGTATTAGTAAACACTAGCACTGTAGCATCCGTTGTAGCAATAATTCTAATATTGCTGTATGTAGGGAAAAAGGTCATACAAAGACATAAAGAACGAACTACAAATAGAAATAAAAATGGTAAAAGAGCGGAGGATGCTGCATCCGAATTTGAGCTTAAAACACTTAGAGATAATTAAATGATATGTCAAAATAATTAAGTATTACGTAAAATTAAACTTAACGGTCAGAAGCTGCAATAACCAATAAATAATAAGTCTTAATAAATTAATCGGCGCACTTTAGTTAAGTTGAACCAAAAGCTGGGCAAGTCCTAGTAGTTGGAGGGCGCAATATGTTTAATTTAGGAAATTAAACAGATCATAATTATATGTAATTTCATAATATAATTTAGTTGATTACAAAAGAAGGTAAACATAGTGACCCACATTAACCAATATAGATACAATTACAAAACACCGTAGTAAGGAATAAAACTGGAACAGTAACAAGTCAGCATAAGTGCAAACTTGTAATACTAACAATTCCAGCAATTGTCAAACACCTTAAGTAAATAGATTAATATAAATTGTAAAGTAAGAAATAATTGTTTTATAAGCACTGTATAAATTATTATTAATTTAAGCTATAAATAGTCTAACAAGACTGATTAAAACTAGTACTGCATTGATAGTGTTTTACTCAAACTCTCCAGTCGCGTAAACAACTAGTCCGTCCATAAATAGACACAAGATGGCCGAAAAACTGTATCATACACAGCACGAAGTGGACGGTGACCATAAATACCTTTATTGTGCATGCAATTCAATTGATTTATATTTTTACTACACTAATACAACAATTCTTTGAATTAAATTGCAATTCGTAATCAGAGTCATCTGCTTGAAGTACACAAGCCTCCACTGACTAGAACTACACCTGTTACAAGTGAAAGGTCGCATTTCAAGGATAAATAATGCGAAGATCAAATTTTGGATTTGAAAATTTAAATTACAATGAATGACTGGCTTGTGTGAATATAACCAAAAGAATAGAAATCAATTGTCAAAACAATTAATAAAAATAGTTATTTGTTTAATTAGGCAGCAAAGTTGATGATAATGATGAGGTGATAACAGTTTCAGACCCGAGATGAGACGTAGGCGTTGAGCCAGTCGAGGCATTAAATCAGCTTTACTGCCGAATTAAACATATAATTTGTTCTTCAAATTGCAGACGTTGAAAATAATTTGTTCATTAAAGTTTCATATGATTCTGAAATGCGCCCATCCACCAAAATCTGTCAAATAATAGAAGGCTATTTGAGGCTGTGTCTCATAGTATCCATTTTTTACTGGCCAGGCAGTCACTTTACTATCGCTAATAAACATACATTTAATGTCAATTAATATATTTTTAATAAAACGTATAATTTTATAAGAATTTAATTTAAAACAAAACGAAATTACGTTGAAGCATTTATTATACAACATTTTGGCGTCCGCGTGAGGCGGTGCAAGTGTACAGAAACTAAAAAATAAATTTATATCACAAAAAGTAGAAGTACTGTTAAAATGCGACACATAGTAATCATTCGTGATCAATTTTAACATATCTGTTTTACAAATAGGATGGAAAATGTTAAATTAAGTTCTTGAATAGTATGTAGAAGTTAACAAATGTTAGTAAAAATTAAGAGTCGATACGAAAGTAATAGAAGCAAAATAAAGTAACAAGACAAAACGAGAATATAAAACAACAAGAACTATGTTTAGAACAAGAGAAGGAGAGAGAAAAGAAAAAGAAATGAGTGAGATAATAAAATGCTAATGAATATAATAAAAGAAATAAACGAAAATAAAACTTGTTAAAAGATTTACCCAAAGAAAGTAGAGAACTTTAAAATCCGATACAAAAATGGATAAGGAAGTAGAAAATATGGATTAGAAACAGAAAGAAGTAAAGGGAAGTTTCATGTTATCATCTTATATGAATATGAAAATAACGAAGATGGTAACAGGAGTTTATAAGTGTATTACATTAATAATAAAAATATAACAAGATAGAAATTATGTAAGTAAGAGAAAGAATAAAGAAAAAACAAAATACAATATTTAGAATTCACTAAAAAATTAAAACATTAAAACAAATACATCCTAGCTAATAGCAATATTGACAAAAATAACATTTGGAAAGGAATATGCAAGAATATAACAAACAAAAACATGAACAAAATCAAAGCGAAGAAAATCCAAAGAACCTATTATGCTAAATACCCGAAGAAGAGATAAACACAAGATTAATTTTAGGCTTTAAAAGAAAGGGAGTCGGAAAGTAAGAAATGATCAATTTAATCCCACGACTTTTTACTTCTTATTCAAAAATATTTCCGCTTAGTTGATTAATTTTAAGCATTTTGAGGTTAGACATTATATTAAAAAATATACAGGGTGTCCCAAATATGAGTGATTGATTTTAAACATAAATTCCCAACTTATTAATTGCTCCAAAGAGATGGGGTTTATCAAAAAGATTTTTTTATGCTTGGCTGGCATTTTATCTCATCAACACAGGGTTTTTACTAATGTCGGTCAAATTCAAAAGGAAAATATGTTTTATTGTAATGGAACACCCTATAATTTTCATTCGAAAGAGCAATGATTCTCCTTTCCAAAAATATATAGTTTTCTTTCATTTGTTTCATTAACAACAAAGATATTCATGTCAAAAGCAAAACAATATTGCGATGCACTGCACAGCATCCAAACCTTGTACCCGAATCGCACTGGTTTTACCTTTTATAAATTGTTTGGCGGAGTGATGGCCGAAGAATTTGATCATAGTTATATCTATAAAAATCACGTTTAAAAACACCACCCTATTGAAACTGTTGATTCAGTAAATTTATAAGAGAGCGAATTTTTACCAGTTTAGCATCTTTATCTAATTCGTTATTATTTGCAAGTGGAGGTAACCTTTTATTTCCTGAAACATGTTTTAAACATGGTGTCTGAAACAAGTTTCACCCCAATATCCTCATCCTAAGTCTTTCACGAGGCAACGTAAACTGGCATAGGTCAGCTTTGATTAAATTAAATTGTGATTGTTTTTTTGATTACAATACTCATGTGTTTTCAGCGAACTTTGTTCGTTTATGAAATCGATTTGTCGTCCGTGTGTGCGTCCGTCCGAGGCCTTTCTAATGGTCGGACATCATTGTGTGATACATCAATCGATTCAGCTTGGTGTCCAAAGCTTAAGTTTCGATGTGCATTAAAATCGGGCAACGGGGACGCCGAGCCCCCGCGATATTCCGTCGAAAAAATTAAAATTTCAAATACGTCCAAAATCAATGTGTGGCACATATTTGGATAATAGAAAGTTAGCAATGACGGTCTATTGGCGCTAATTATAACTTTGCCATTCTTTCTATATTTGGATAATACGAAGTTCGTTGCGACAATGCCTTGCATTTTCAACTTGTTTTTTATTATATGGTGCATCACCTCGTCATCAAAAATTTTCAATTACCTCAACTGGTTCAGCAATCATAATATTCCGACGATCATTACAGCCTGATGTAGACGCTATTCCGATATCACTAATATTCTCAGTTCATTAAGGCTGTTTGTTTGATTTGGTAGATTGGGTAACATTACTTTTCATCTCGTTAATCAACTTTCTTTCCTGACTGATAAAGAAAACTCATCTTAATTTTCCTCATTGATTTCAATTTCACATTGAATTTCAATTTCCTGGCAACATCGCAAAGGGTCTCAGCATTTTGACTTTCAGCATTGTCATCGTGGCCTGCGTGAATGAAACCAAGGAAATAGAAACATTTTTGTCAAAATTATTAATAAAAAGTCATATTTTTTTGTAAAACGTATGATTTTATAAAAGCTCAATTTAATATTAAAGTAAAGATATTGAAGTTGTAACACTATAATATTCTTATTAAGTTCAATTAAAGACGAATATTATACAAAATTGAATGTAAATTTTGATCATTTTATAAATGTAAAGACGATAACATTTTTAATGAAATTTAATTCCACTTGAACATCATTAACAGTTATATACGTTATTTAGTAGTGATTGTTTTAATTTTTTTAATTACTTTTAAATAAAATACATATAGGTACGTATTTCGTTGATTGATTTTATGTGATAACGTAATATTTGAAAGCTTCAGGAAAAAATAAAAAATTGTTTTCCTTGAGCATTGTTTTTCAGTGAACACTATTTTTTGTGTGTTCGGAAATTATGTTATATTGTTTTTTCTTATTTCCGGGAACGACTTGATGACCAGGCCCGGAAACCATTCTCGGGAACAACACGATTTTTTTGTTGATCATACAGTACTGTATGATCACTATAATAGCGTTTTATCCACGATTAATACAAATTCTACCTGTATATTGAGGTCTACAAGTATAGGTCTACCAAACCAACAGCCTTTGATAGGTCTACCAAGTTTATCGCACCCCCGAAAACATGTAAAAGTAAAGTAATTGCAATTAAAAACACAATTAATCAATCACATCGTGTTTAATACTCAATGTTCACTCCAAATAAAAAATATTTAAACTTACTTTAACATTTTTATGTATCAGTATTTATGTATAAATTTGTAATTTCACTAATACGTTCAAAATTTTTACATGAATGCAGAGACATTGCAGTAGTAATTTAGCTCCCTCAATTACACCTCCTTAGGTTGATAGAACTATATATTTTAGTTAACTTATCTAAAAGAATATTGTAGAGAAATTTTGCAACCAAAACGATACTTATTGGTGTTATATTTAGTATGTAAGTAAATATTGATGTTACACCTTCATAAATTTCGACGTTCATAGTTTTCCAATGCGGTTTCAAAAACTTTAAGATTGAAGCAATAAAGTTTTACGAGGACGCAATTATTGCAAAAGAACTTTTAAACGTCCCCCGCTTCACCTTAATATATCTTAAAAACCAATAATCCAACCTAACAATAAATTCTTTTGAAATTAAACACGCGAACTGTCATAAAAATAGATTCAAAAGTTAAAGTACGTACACGCAAACTATGACGTCGCTTTAGATTTTACTGCCAAATTTTGATTATATTTAATCACGCTCATCGTAACTTCGACCTGTATTTTAAACTCTACAAATTCTCCAAAGTTTAAACTTCTATTTTAGTCGTCCTTTTTTGTGTGTTCTCGCTTAAAATATTAATGATCGATTCAACTGAATTGCACAACTGATGTATAAAAAGCGGGGATGTTGTTGGTGCGTGATTAATTCTTATTGATGATGAAATATATAAAGGAATACCTCGAGGAATACCAAGGGCACATGCATGTTTTGGTGGAAAGTATAATTTTGGTAAATATTTTTTATTGTATCTTTTTGTTGAGACAACAAGGAAGTAACATTTAGTACCAAGCCCTTATCTGAACAGCTTTTAATTTAAAATTCATAATTTAGTAGTATATTTTGAATGCTATGACAAATTGTTAATGTACACTGTAAAACTTACAATACGTAACAAAATTAATTTTATTCATTAAGAAAAAGTAATGATATTGTTTTTCCATGATACCCGAACATATTTTATGGAAACATAAAAATAAAATTTGTCACTAGTTATTCAGATTATAGGTTAGAAAATTACGAATAACAAAGATATAAAATTTTAACAATTTTAATATCGTGTGTTGCTGCCTCTAGTTTAAATAACATCCCTCAAATGTCTTAGAATACTGCGAAAAAGGTTCATGATGAATTCTTGAGGAAACCGAGTTTTCCAACTGTTGAACTGGTGTTAACTTGAAGTCATTAGCCCATCATGATAAATTTTATTAAAGTAATGAAAAAATTACAAAGCGTAAGTTGTGACTAGTTTCGGCCGAAATTAGGCCACTACCAAACTTTAAATCTATAAAGGTTTCAGCTAAGTTGTCAGGAGCAGGATTTCGTCGTAGAATATCGAGGGCGTCATATTAAGAAAGGTGTATCAACCAAAAGTTACTTTCACAGAAAAGGCAAAAAAACATTTAAAAAATCGAAGCTTGCACTGAACGTTTTCATTTTTCATCTCTAGTTGGATTACCTACATATAGTTTAATTGTATGTATAAGTATGTCCTAAGAATTGACTTGGTACATGAAAATCATTACTTTGTTCATACGGCCTTCTGATACTGCGAATTGCGATCAATATTGCAATAAGTCAAAGACGTATATACTATAAACACAAGACTGTATTCGTAAATAAATGACAACAATAATTATAGATTTAAATTTTTCCTTTTAGAAGTTTTTCCCTCAATTTTGCAACATCATTTCATCTTTAGAATTTTCGTCATCGGATTCTTGATTTTTAACTGACAAACTGGAATAAAAAGTGTAATATTCTTGGGGGAACTACAGCATCTTTGCCTTTCCACAATAACAACAAATCCTTGTATTTTTTCTTACCAATACTAAGTTTCGCAGAATACAATGGTAACGTATTGTCCACTTCAGTCTGTCTAGTAGGTTTGCGCCCCTTACGCGTCATCTGTATCACAGAAAATTCATCCCAATATTCGTGTTTGTACATAATTGTATTGGGTTTAGATGAGTTATAGCCATGATTGTATTTTTCTGAAGTTCTCTATGATTGGTAAATGAGGAATATTCGAGTGTGGATACTATATGTATAGACGTTTTTTGCAGCTAGCTTAATAACGTTTACCCAATCATTTGGCCAATAAATTTTGGCATACTCTGATGCATGTTCGATGGTGGCATGCATGGAGTCGCATTCCATGTGAGTGTGTCCAGGCTCTAGAAATTTGAGGTCAATTACTTGTATGTGCTTTATACTGCTTGGTATAACATACTTGCTATAATAAAATTTCTATTTTGGCCTGGACAGCAATCTGAGTGGAAAACAACGTGATTACTCGTTTCTGGCAACTGTTCAAGAAATTTCCTCAGGCACGTGGCAATTTCATTTGCTCCCCTTTTTCTCTCGAATTCTGGCCAAATGTAGCAATACCCCTGTTTTTTGAAAACTTCGTAGACGGTAAAATTGAAAGTAGCAACTTTGCGTTTATAAAAAATAGGTTTTGCATGGAATATTGGACTATAAAGTACTGCTTGTAAGTCAAAATTTGCGGAAACATAATTAATGTGGGCTTTCGCTTTCTGAGCATCGGATGTTTTTTCATTATTTGCGGCAGATTTTCTACGCATATGCAGATTATATTCTTCAATTTTGTCTTACTTGCTCTAGTAGCAATTCAAAATGGAGACACCAGCATTGATCCTTTCTAGGAACATGGAATGCAATATTCTTTTTTATCAGAAGTTCCTTATAAAGAGCAAATGAGATAGGTTTCTTAATTTGTTCACCACAAATGTATATTTTTTGTCTATTTAAAAAATCAATGTAATTTATTCCAAACTGCACATTTTCTTTAGGTAGCTTTTTCCCAGGAACATGTTTCCCTCTTCTGTCGGGTAATGAGACACCCGACCTGCTTCTTTTTGATTTTTCAAAGGCAACTCGCACAAATTTCTCGGATAAATCCAGAGTGTGCAAGAAAAAGTTCTTTCAAACCTTGTGTTTAATACCATCAACAATAAAAAAGTATTTTTGGGAGTACTTCCTCCGTGAATTCAATTTTCGACCTCTAATACTTTTAAATTAAGCGTTATATAATCTAGAAAGTATACAAAATTTGGAAGTACCTATGCCTCCATCAGTGGATCTGCTGGTACTCGGCATTGGCTCAACGTTTGTTGATTGCAGATAGTGTACTTCAGGGGATCTAACATTATGAGAATTCATGTTTGCTTCCCTGTTATGAGATTGATTCATGTCAACTGTAACGAATTACTGCACATTAGGAAGACAATAGTAATAATAGCCTAACTTCGTCCAAATCTCAAAACTAGTTTGTTAAATGTCACTCACCGGTTACTTCTTCTGACTGACTTGTCTGCGCTAATTCCAGAGCATGAAGGCTTCTAGATGACCACTGGTGACCTTTAAATTTCTCCATGTTCTTTGAATAACACAACCGAAGCTTCAAAACCCGCTTTTCACAACTGTATTCAGAAACAAAGCAACAATTATGCTTTTAAAAAGTAAGATTATGTCTATGCAACATGTCAGTATGAGCCAGCGTTGCAATCTTGTTAGAACATCTTAGAATATCAGATGGGCGTATGTACCTACGCCTATCTGATACTTTCATTTCAACAAATTGGTTGATACGCGTTTGCATAGCTAGTCATTATAGTAATTCTAGGTATACAAAATCATACGCCCTTCTGATATAATGTAGAACAACTAGATGAAGATACACGTCTCTAAATGCAGAAAACACTAATTTGGTTCATACGCCCTTCTGATATGACGCCCTCGATGTGTTTGATATGATCCCAAACTTGTTCAATTATCGACAATGTGAAGTGCAAAAGGTACGACATTTTCTTCTAAAATCTCTTAAGAGATTAACGCTCTCGGATTACTACAAGGCCACCCCGAAGCGTTATTGATTCATCATGGAAAGCCACTTGAGGAACCATACATGCTTGGCTGTACCTTTCACCAAGTCTTCTCCAGACAAAGGTGCGTCCATCGGAAGATTTTAAGCACACTTTTACTTCATCAGTAAACAATACTCTCTTCCAGTCATCCAAGCACAAATCCAGTGTTTCCGCGCAAACTCAAGTCTATCTTGCTTCTGACCTATGGTTCAAAGAGGACCTTTTGAACTTAATGCGAATTCAATTAACCTGCTTCTTGTTGTTTTGCAAGATGTCGTAAAATTACGGTAATTTTTTAAGTCAATTTTTATCTCATTTCCGGCTAGCAACTGATGCAAGCGTTTAAAAAAATCGTCAACTTGGTCGACCTTAACCCGGTCACCTACAATGTGGCAACCTGTTTCCCTAATCCGTCTAGAGACATCGACTAATGGTGGTATAAACCCCCATCCTTCGGCCAACCTCAAGTTGGGTATACCATTCTTCAATAAACTAATAAACAAATTAGGAAAAAGTAAGAAAATCAGACCACACCAGTACCCCGCCTGTTGATAATAATGATGCAATAGTGTAAATATGGATTGGACTGCTTAACAACGAACTCAAAACACTTGACAGTGTGCAATGGTACATCATTATTTAAGAAGACGCATCAATTATAAATATAATACATACATTCAAAAATTTGTAATTAGACAAAAAAGTTATTATGTAAATTACATTATCTACAACTTTTATTTTGAATTCTCTGCTTCTGTGAGATTTACATAAAACTTCATATAGGTTTGGTGCTTTTTTTAATATAATCATCAAAGCAGCCAAAACGGCACTTTAAAGACAGACATTTCGATTACACCCAAAATTAAGCATTATGAAGTCAATATCAAAAATTCAAAGATGTCTCCCAAAATATTAAATAATATAAAACAATTATATGTAGGTATTCATTTATATTCTAGTAATGTCCTATTGTTCAGTAGTTGAACTGCTTAGTTTTTTTTATTAAGACCTTTTTAAACGTAGTGATTGTAGTCAAAGATGCATTATAGTAAAAAAGGCTAAAAAAATAAGTTAATGTCAATGTCAATGTTGAATAACAAATGATTTCATTCACTGAACCAACTAATTTATAACAATAGGTTGTGTTAAACAAATTAAGGCGGATGTAGCACGGCTACATAAAACTCTGATCGGTGGTCCGCAACAAATTACATGTTTAAAAAACCGATGTCTATTCTTTTTGCTTGTTTTATCAAAATGCAACTAAAAACTTAATGATATTTCATTGTTTGTAGCATTTTGTACTATTTTATGTTTAAAGTTACTTATGTTATCAGTTACGGGTAACATAACAATATTTTTTCTATTTAAAAAGAAATTGGTAATAATCAGCAATGTGGATGACCTCTACTGGCGATACCTGTAATTCAATATCTCGTGTACTACTAGCCTTAAATTTCGTATAAAATTCAATGGGCTATCAAAGTGTCAAAGGATTGTGAAAAGTGACGTATGCTCAGAGATAGAGTAGTAAAAATGTCATTATTCCCAATTAAGTTTGTTTCTAATCGACCGTAACCAATTTTCTATTTCAAAAACGAATGTCAATACAACCGGACAGGTGGCGAAAAACTTTACTTTCTAACTAGTTACAAAAAATATAACTTTTCAGTCTCTTGTTTGGTAAATGTTCGTTATTTTTGACATTAACCTGAGTAACAGTTAATCAGAGTGGCATTTACATCATCTGACGATGCATTCATTCAATATTTTATAGATGTCCACCACAAAAACTGACGTCATCGCTCAGGGTGCGTTTTATATGCAGGTCAAATTCATACATTTTATTTTGCACATATTTTTGCGCAAAACATTTGTTAAGGGATTTGATTCTTATTACATGAGTCTATAACGTAAACACCATGTATAAGTATAAATAGTAAGAACATACGTATTAGGTAAACACAAAGGCACGTCACAAGAAAGGTTGTCCACATTACACAGAAAAACGTGTTCGGAAGCAGAAAACCCACATACAAAAGCGAAACAAAATCGTCAAACCGTTCTCGAGTTATTCCCAATATACAATATTTTTTAGAATGTTTGACACCCTCTGGCGCCCTTATCATGCACTTTTGGTTATAGGTAAATTGGTGTCAAACGGTCTATTTTGAGCCAGAGAACCTCTAGTAAAGCCATGTACACGCCTTTCAGAAACACCCTGTATATGTTCAAAAATATACATATTTTTTTACTTTACATATACAGAAATTTTGTTTGACAACTAAACAAATATTATTAAAAAGTTATGGTAAATTATATACCTATATATTTTCTTAAATGTTGTCATGTTACATGTTACAACGTACCCTGTAGCGTTTCGAGTGGTAAGTACGTGTGATTAGCAGAAATGTTCACTTCCTTCTTTCCTCGACCCTTGCTAGAGGAGCATTATTTATTTATTCGTATGGTACATTTTCATTATTGTATTGAGATGTAAGTGTTATGTATAGTGTCCCAGAAGATCAGTATAAACTTGTATAGTGTGGTGACGAAACCGTGTGCATTTGTGGATTGGCTCGTCTTGGAAAGCATTTGCTTCAAGGTTTAGGAAAACCACTAAACCTAAACATGATATATGTTTCTCAATTAATACATTTGTTATATTATAGAACATTGTACATTAAAATGTAATAAATAATTGTGTTTTTGAGACATTTGTTACCCAAACTGATGCATTTGGGAAGGATAGTTCATTCTGACGGCACCTATTTCTTAATTTAATGGGTTCAAACTTTCTTTTAATAGCTGGAGGCATATTGCTGCCCTGTTTGTAATATCATCACACACCACTTTTGGTTTAAATAAAAAAAAGAGAGGGAAAAGCAGATAACTAGGCTTCGCCTAACTAAACGTTTACTATTTAAGTTTATTATTACACTATCCTTAGGGTACTTCCTAAATTGTTAAGTCAATAATAAATCAAGTAACGTTTTTGATCTTTTTTCCTCCAATTGTTGTTTTTTTAAATTTTCTATCAAAAGTTTCACACTTCACATAAGTTTGTTTGCGTTTGTTAGTTTCAAATCGATGTGGAGTTCTCCGCCAAACGCTAGTATTAGTTTACTACTTTTATAACGCATCATTTTTCATGTTTTCAACAATTTAAGTACCATCAACATTTAAAAAAAAATTGGACTGTATGTAAACACGATATTTTAAATAAACTACCTGTATAATTTTAATTAAACTTATGGTAATATGTATGTAGCTGTGGTAATACTAAAAGTTTATTATTGTACTCCCCCCGAAAGTAAAAACGGCTTCTGGACCCTTTTTTTTAGTGGAAGGTTTTATGTAAATGAAAAAAGACCACCAGTTCAGGTGTTTGGCGAGGTTTCGCACCCACTATGCGGTGCTTCCTCGGGCATATAGGGTGCGACAAATAGACAGATAAACACAAAAATTAAAAATAGTTTAGATAACATTCTTAAATTTCTTGTTCCAGCCAATGAAAGCAGCCGTCAACATTTATGCACAAAGAACATATAAAAAGTACAAAATAGTGTCTATTACTCTCTGAAAGTTCCTCCACCTGCCAATAAAATGCATGTTAACGTGTATTTGTCCTTTTCAAAGTTATCCTTGACAAACACATACATTGAATGACGTGAATAAGGAATGAATAATATTTATTTGGTTTTTAAAAATAACAAAAAAATGTATTCATTAAACTAACAATACTTTCCTTTTCATCCCCTCCTTTTCTTTTTTTTCACCATCAGTTCCTTCATTCATTTACCTCTTCTTTCTTAATACCGTCTTCCATTTCGTTTCTCAAGTTTTAGCTTTCCACATACTTCTTTCATGTATTTTATATTTTTCCATTCGTTCTCATACAGTGTGCAAACTCTCTCTTCATTATTAATCAATACTTATTTTCATTTTCTTTGTTTTCGCTTTTAAATATTGCTATAATTCTTCTTTCTTTTAGCCCTTTTTCTTCTGTATGAAACTCTTTGTGTTATTATTTGTACCTATATATATTTTTCGTAATATTTTCCTTCTAATATTCTTGCTCTTCTGTTTTGCAATTATATGTTTTTGCTGCTCCACATCATCTCCTCCTCCTCCATACCTCTTTCTTCTTCTTTTAACCTCCTAATCTCTTCTCCGCATATCCACACCTTTCATAATGTTTTGTATCTTTTTCTGTCTCCACTTTTTTCCAGCATTCATAAAGTACCTAATTAACTTACCTGTTTTCCCTCCTGTTTTCTCAATGTTTTCCTTGCTGTAGGTATCCGTATTGTTTCTTTCTCTACTCCTAACGTCCATTGTCAATATTTCTCCCGTATCTTCTCTTGTTCTTCCCATTCCTTCGGTCCCAAGTCTCCGCCGCACTTAACGTCACACTTCTTACTAGCCCCTCAAAAATTCATTTTTTATTTCCAAATTATTTCCAAATGTGTTTTCTCCTACCCCCTCATTCTTTTCTTTTCTGTCTCAGCTTTCTACATTTGTAGAAGTGTAGTAATTTTTTTTTCTCCCAATACCTCTTTCAAACTTTAATTACCCTCATCTCTCTTCTTCCTTCGTCGGTAATGCCCCAATATCTGAGTGTACACCAACACCCATATCTTTTTCCTTCCTATTATAACTCCTCGTACGTAATTTTTTTCGATTTCTTCTTCTAGATTTCTAATACAAATTGAAAACAGACTAGGACTTAATGGAAATCCTGCTTCAGTCCCTTTTTCGTCCAAAATTTTCTTCCCAACTTCATCCCCATTCTCGTTCTATACTTTGTCACCTTATACATTCCTCTACTGTTTCTTTTACGTCTTTGTTTATCCGTATTACTCCCGTCGTCATCTTTCCACATTTTCGATGGCTGTTGTTCAAAAATATTGCAAAATTTTTCTTCTGTATGACTGGGGCCTCTTTTAAATCGATTCAATTTTTATTATGACTTATCAGAAAAAGTTATTAAGTATCTTGTCGAATTCAAAAATTAATAAATATTTTGAGACGTTTAAAAAAAGCAAGTGTATTCCAAGGAATAGTTCCTTACTTTTTTACATTTTTAATTGTCAATAAGATTTGTGTAACACATATTAATCGGTTTAAAATATAGAGAGTATTTATAATTTTTAAAAAATAATTTAATTAAGTTGTGAGGTCACGTCCAGAAATATTAAAAAATACAATAACATCTCGAATTTGAAGTAGGTACGAGAATTGAGTTTCGAATAATTTAATTAACACTTGGCAAGGACGAAACTATTATACGAATTTAGTCTGATTTTCCTGTTTGTAAATAATCCGGCTAGAATTAATTCAGAAAATTTAGTCCGACGAATACGTAATTTAATTAAAAAGTTAAATGTTCACATAGAACACGTAACGGTCTATATTTAGATGTAGAATCAAGTTGATGTAACTGGTGTATCATTTTTCCTTTATGTAATTGTTTGGGAAAACAAGTTTGTTATATATTTATAGGATTGTGCAATGTATCCAATTCTTGGAAGAAAGAACTACACAATTTAATCTTTTCGGATCGATGTTGTTCATGTCGTTGCTATTTTGGTGCAGTAGTTTTGTACCCATTTAGAATACATTATAAACATTGCTATTTAGTGTGCAAGTGCACGAATTGGTGTCGCGAGAGTAAATAAATTTTTAGTAACTTCTTCATGTAACAGCAGCGAATTTTTAGAAATAACTAAACGTAAATAGCATATTAAGAGGTCTCTGAATTGGGTTTAAAAATATTTTTTTTCTGTAGTGTAATTCTTTATTTTAATGCAGCTGAATAAAACTTTTTAAAAGACTCCTCTATTCAACAGACTTGGTAGGCATCGAAACTATGGTCGTGTTTTTTAAATATGTTAGTTAAAGACTTTGTGTACTTTTAACCTTATAAAAAAATAAAAAGATTTCTAATTTTTTTATAAAAATCAATTATGTTTCTTATGAATAAAAGCCAATAAGTTAAGGGTCGTTCATATGTTAAAGTGTTCTCCATTAACGGGTGTTACATTTAACTATTGTTAGAAGTAAGCAAAAATTTAATCGATTGTTTAATTCTTACAAGGGAAGGGTTAACCCGCATGTGGTACCGTGTTTAATAGAATAGATAAATGATGTTTAATAAATAAAAATTATTTTATTTATTGATAATACAACCACAATGTAATATTAATATAAAGAATCTTATAATTTAAAGTTGTTAACCTTTTACGTAGAGGTGGGGTAGAAAATAACGGTCTCAAACTACATAAAGGCCGACGTTTCGCCCAAACCTATGAGGGCTTTATCAAGGCTAATACGTAAATTAAAAAACCGTGTTGATCACAAATTTTTTTTATTTTAAGACCAACACGGTTTTGTGACAAATACGGTTTTAAACTACGTTTTAGCCTCGATAAAGCCCTCATAGGTTTGGGCGAAACGTCGGCCTTTTATGTAGTTTGAGAACGTTATTTTCAACCACACCTCCACCTACAAGGTTAACAACTTTAAATTATAAACTTAATTGGAGAGGAAAAATACTCTCAACTATAAAGAATCTTATTCTTCCGGTTCTAAATCCGTATACGTGGGGTGAAACGTATCTTTAGGCGTTTAGTCGTGTAGTAATAAATGCAAGCAGCAATTAACATGTAACAAACAGAAGCATGTATTTTAGTTAGAATTCCATATTAATGTTTATAGTACTCACGCGGCCCCAAGACAGGACTGTTTTTTTCCGCTGAGGGCAGCGTTTTCTTCTTTATAAGTACTACTATCACTTCAACATTACTGTGACTTTTATGTGTCAGTTAGTCAGTCGTATATTCCAATCTACAGAGCATGAACACCTTACCTTTGGGGGCACGTAGATCAGGAATCAGGGCACTAGATATCTCTTAAGCTCGCGTTATCAAATTTATAGGGCTGGAACAACCCTACAACCCTTCGGGCTTACGTAAACCATGATAAAGGTTCATCTTTGTTACGTTTTTAGTCAAGTCAGTTAGTCTGAGTAAGTTATGCAAAATAGTCACGTTAATTTTAGTTCTTCAATAATTAACTTCCTGGTTTCTTCGGGGTCAAGCGATTCGAATTCAAAAACATACTTTCTAGAAATAATATACAGCATGTTAGCGTTATTTGTGTTCCTATACGCATTTGTATACAAAACCATACTTCTTCAGAGTATTCTTTATAGTCAACAAGAACATAAAGTTGTTCCGAAGAATCGTCACTTTGGTTTTCTGACCTGCTCGTTTAGGTATTTAGGGTAAAGGTTACGATGCTTTTATGGTTTTTTTTCATCAATACGATATATAGATTTGGGACACTCACATAATCACACAATGATTCGTAAAGGGAAGTTTAATAGCCAGAGCTTTGGACATAACGTCGGTATACATCAAGAATAAAAGAATTTTCATTTTGCTGAATAACGGTTTAAATTTTAACTCAAATTCCTTTTTGATTTGAGACATTTTTTATAATATTGTTAAAAACTTAACATATCGATCTTCTATTTTCACTTAATCCGATTTGATACTCCTTAATCCTGCTACGATAGTACTAGCACAATTATTTAATCTTCTTGAGGTATCGACTTTCTTGTTTAAATTATCTGAACAATCTAAAATTGATAATCACTAAGATCTTGTGTAGAACAATTGATCTGCGTTACTGACTCATTAATGGTTTTTGGAAAAATTTATTCCAATTGTAGATGGGATATTCTTCTCAAGATTCAATTCATGAACTCATATAGCTTGGCGGTTCTGATTGAGGCGACATTACTGTTCCGGAACAAAAATTAGTCCTGATCTCAAGGCAAACATTATTTGCAGAAGCAACACCATGACCTTCGTTTTTCACATTGCATTTTATTACTAATAATATTTAAATAGATAACATTCGTATAGGTACTCATATTTTCTAACAGCTTAAAATACACGGTAAATAAAAACTGAATTTTGTTAACTAAAAGTTGTTCTGAATAAAATATCATATCATACTAGTTCCAAATAATCAAAAACTCTGTTCACATATTACCTTTAAAATCATACTCGCTGCTTTGATTTTAAGTTCATAAATAATGAAGACATTTAGTTAGGAAGGGGTAATGGAAAATGAAATTGTGTGTGAAATGCTACTTTTAAATAAATCGTGCGTAAAAAAATAAAATATTGTGAAAAAGTACAATGTACTTTAAATGGAACTTTCATTATTTTTGGTTGTCAACGATGCCTGGGAACTAAGCAATATATACCACTGGAAATAAAAAAAGAGTGAAACGACATGCGTTCCTCTGTTGTAGTACCTAACGCAAAAATTAGTTCTGACATATATAAAATATTGTATGAGATACGTGGGTAAAGAGCTTTTATGAAATCCTTGCGATTAAAATGCACACACCTGAGGCTCGTGTTTTAAACTCATCAACTCGTGCATAAAAGCCTTACTTCTCAAATCTTTGTATTACTTTTTTAATATACAAGTATCACTGAAATAAAACAGAAATAAATTAGACTCCACCGCTTTATTTTCAAAATGCATTTAAACATTTCATAAAACGACTGCAGTTTTGTCAAATCGTGAATGACTGGAAATAATCATATTTTAACGGGCGAGTTTATAAAGTGTATTCCAAATTCTCCAAAAATATTTACTAATATACGAGTCAAAACTCCAAGAACAAATTAAAGAATACACTCAGAATATATATAATATTAAATAGAACAAAAAATTAAGGAAGAATCAAATAAATCATCATCA
Source organism: Abscondita cerata (assembly GCA_030710515.1). Classification (NCBI taxonomy): domain Eukaryota; kingdom Metazoa; phylum Arthropoda; class Insecta; order Coleoptera; family Lampyridae; genus Abscondita; species Abscondita cerata. The sequence continues at coordinate 227,521 of JALBCR010000791.1, read as the reverse complement.
GGAACAGTATTCAATTTTATATCATGCGGTGCACGGGTGAATATAAAATTATAAAATTCTATTTTTATGTTCAATGAAAAATATTTTTCTGTGTCTCGTTTACAAGAAGTATAAATCTAAGGTGCGAGATAAGTTCTGGACAGATACCAAAAAGAAATCAACGTAATCTCTTCTAACGTTTAAGTCAGTAAGTTTATAATATGATGTGACAAAGTTAGGAGAAGAATTTACATATCCTTTGATTTATATAAGAACAACACAATACTGAGAAATCGAAATTATTGCAGCATACTTCAGGATTGGTCGAACTAATGATTTCTATGAGGGATCTAAATGCAAAAGCAACCAAGTACACTTTTTAAAAAATACGAGGTTAACACTGAATTTTGTTCTTTGTGCCAATAACAATCGAGCAATTTCTGAGCAAAATCTGTTCATAAGTATTTTAAATTACGTATGGAAAATATGGTTCAAAACCGCTACCTACACAAAAACAATTTGAATTTTAAACACGCCATGTCGAAATTGAGGTTAGGAAAATAATCGGAAACTTTCCAAAATAGAACATAATCCTACACGTTACCATTGAAAGATGGAAAATGGGAGAAAATATGTGGAATGGCATTTATGCAAATTTTAAACGTAAAAAAAGACAAAATGCAGAGGATGGCAAAAAGATTCCTCTAAGCAAGAGAGAGGCCGCGTCAAGGATAAGAATGATTAAAAAAAGCTGGCTATAAGTAACGAAGTATCGAAAGCTTGAAGTGTGTTAAATCCACGAACTTGAATGACATTGCTGTAGAAGCCAAGTAAACAAAAAGATCTACATTCCATCTTAATATTAGAAAACTTTACAACTCTTGTTGCTGATATCCTTGAAGTAAACGAACATTATACTTTCGTTTTTATTTTACAAAAACCAAAACAAAAAATTATAACATAGGTTTTGGCTCTTCCATGACGGGTGTTTGCTCAACCAAGAAAAGAGTCTGAAAAACAACAAGAAATAAGGACTCTCCAGAAGCTGTACACACACACACACACTTAAAGTAAAAGATTTTTATCAGATTCCTTAAGAAAAAAGACAAACAGAGAAGTTTTCTTCATAGACTGCTTGCAACTTATTTCCAACGAGACTTTCCAAAGAATATTCAAGTTATATTTGAGATTGTAGGGCATAATTTTATGATTTCGGATTGAGTTTTTGTTATTTTGGAAAGGAAAATTAAAAACACAACATATATTACAGATCCCGACCAATACCATGCCATAATAAGAGAAAACCATCAGCTTTTAAATTATCAACAGATTGGGAGGCGGAGGATTGGAAAACATCTACGTCGGAAAATATCCAGGCCCCTAGAGCTTGGTAATTTTAGTTTCAAACATATAAGCGCTTTAAAATTATTAAAAATAAACTGAACAATAAAGTTGAAGGGCAAAGAAAAGTTGCTTACAACTAGAGTCAGGAAATCCAAAAGGAATGTTGTTTATTTATTCGTATGGTACATTTTTAATATTGTATTGTGATGTAAGTATTATGAATGGTGCCCCAGAAAATCAGTATAAACCTGTATAGTGTGGTGACGAAACCGTGTGCAGTTGTGGATTGGTCCTTCGTGGCAAAGCATTTGCTTCAAGGTTTAGGAAAACCACTAAAACCTAAACATGTCAACCCTTACACACCTTAGTATTCATATGTAATAATATTAATTAAGTGTGTAAACATTATAGAAGGTAAAGAAGAACATAAAATATAACAGCACAGCCATTGTATGACGACATATAATGGCCCGGTTCAATCACCAGTCACGACAATGATGAAAGAAAATAGTAGCTTAAAGAAATAGCAAACAAAATAATGGAAAAACAGATAATCAAGACAGATAATACAAAATATTGCTAAACATTAAATGTCCTTCAGATTTGTAAGCCGTAATACAGCTACGTCCGTTAAATTATGAATGTATACAAACTATCCTTTAAACTTTGCTAATTAATTAATTAATTAATTAAGTTAAGAAATGGTAAAAAAACATCCGACAATCAATCCTGATATTAAGCAATTTGGTAGAATAAGTGATAAAACCAAAAACTGAAAGTGTCTTCAAACTGTTAAAAAATCATTACGGACCTAAATAGCAAAAGATGAGCCAACACTAATATTTTATAAAAACGCCTTAAACTTCTGTTTGAACAGTGATAAAAGTAATTGAGTCAGAGTCACTAACAAACGAATTTTGTACCGAGTTTCCACCAAATGATGATGAAATTGGAATTAAATTTGAATTAAATTATTGTTTAGTTTAGTAATTTTGATTTTTATTTTCTCTAATGTACTAGATAGTGTTTGTTAAATGAATTTAAACATTATAATTTTTTTGGATTCCCAATAACGATTGTGAGCAAAACCCTACATGTCGACATTTAGATTTTTTTTAATAATATTTTTTTATCATGCTGCATCAATTAACTTGATACTGCTTGTGTTTTTTTGCACGTTTTAGTGTTTTTTTTTGACATTTAATTAAGTTTTGAGCATAATTTTTCAAGTTAAAGTACGGAAAAACTTTTCAAAAATATTTTTCTATACATTTTTTTTTCAAATGAAAGTTATTTTTAATTTAATTTTGCATAAGTTTGATTATACAATTTTTTCCAACAAGTCATTACTGACGTGATATTTATTTAGAAACGTCTTGAATTAAAATAATAAAACAAATTCGCATTATCGTCAAATTTACTTGAATTATTTTTTTACCGAAACCAAACGTTTAAACATTTATCTGTAAACACGGTATGTTCAACATTATTTATAAAATTTTGACTATAGTGTTTAATGTTTATTTATAACTCTAAGATAGAAGGGCAATATTAGAATTGAGAATATTTTCATACATATTTAAACTGTATTTTAATTATAGGTATGCAAGTTTTGTTTAAACAATTTATTTCTCCAGTAAGTAACTATTGAGATATGGTAATCACATAAACTCTTTATAAATGATTAAAACATATCTTTTGCGAAGGGAGTCATTTGGGTACACCAAATAAATTAATTTATAGGAAGTGGGTTTTTTGTTTAGTTTCTTCTTATCAATTCTCATTAATTCATTCTTAAATCGTAGCTTTAAAAATTCAATTAAATTAGAACTAGTTCCTGGATATAATTTAAATTTAATACAAATCTTAATACATCGCTAAACGTTCTCAAACGTTGACCATTAAAATTAATTTTACATTTTATTTGAATTAAAACTTAACATCTCGTTCACAATATTATTGGAAAAGATGTTTTTATTTTCTTCATGACCCAATTTCGAAATCATAAGCGTAACCATCTGTTGCACTTAATGACATCTAAAGCATGATCGCGACACTTCAAGAATACATTGAAATAAATTACGATTATCCAAATAAGACTATTACAAAACGTCCTTGTTGTCGCGTCTAGATAATATTAATAGACGTACTAATTAAAAATATTAAAAGATTGAGAATAATGCATAATTTTTTAATTACCGAACAATTACTTGTTTAAATATAAGAGGGTTGAATGTTGACTTAACTAATTGTTTTTATTTCTTCTGTAAATATTTAATTAAAGTTACCTGTTACGGCCTTGTTGGTTTTTTTGAAAAACTTATACTACCGATACTTTCGTGTGCAATAAAATAGCATAGTTTATATTGTTGAATACACTAATCTCTAAGAATACGAAACCGATTACAAAAATTCTTTTGGTATTAAATAATCAGCAGGTATATTCGAATGTTATAATTTATTTTGTAATTATATTACAAAATACAAAAAATTAAATGTATTTCCAAAATTTCACAAATAGATTTTGACATGTTCTGCGCGGTTTAAAATTTATTCAAGGAACTGATATTTATATATCGTTTTGACTACCTAATTTATTTAAATAAATTAATTTAATTGTTTAAGGAACTAAACTCAAGAAATATTTTGTATTAGGTAAATAGATAAAGAAGGATAGTTATTAGAACAATTGCTACCAACTAATCGTTCATATATACCACACAAATGAAAACACTCACACTATTTTCAAAGAGGAAGGTAGATGTTGTTATAATATTGTGATGAAGGAAATAAAGAAGAAAAAGCACAGCAATTTGTGTAATCTAATGACAAATTTCAGTAACAGATAACAATGTATCTAACTGGTAAGTCATTACACAAACGCTACCTGCTACAGACTACCCTACGTCGTTGGGAGAAAACGAGATACCGCGCGAACACGTTCCTTTTAAGACTAGTTGAAAATTCCCTAGACAAAAGAAAAAATGAAAATTGCGTTTAAAAAATAGTTCAAACGAAAGTTATTGACAATAAACTTTTCTCTTATAAATTTTTGTATTATTATAATTGACATTGTTAGAACAATAAGTGTCACGTGATAAGTAGTCTATCTCAGTACCTAATTACATATCGGATCAAAAAATATTTTAAGCAAAAGTTGTGTTTAATTAAATTACATACAAAATACAACGTACAAAATCTAATTTGTCGGAGTAAAAAAAAATTGGAAACCGTCGCCTAACTTCCCATTCCATTTATAAGATGTGAATGAATAAAAAATTGACATAAGCCTTAAAAACAAATAAGAGCGAAGAGGTAGAAGGTACAGTAGACTGATACAGTAGTTGAAAGATAAAAAGAGTATATGCGAGATATGTACCAGACAAATAAAAATCTTATATAAAAGTATACCTATGTTGAAAATAATATATAGATAAAGAATGACTTTATAAGAGATTAAAAAATGTTCATTGAATAAAATAATAATTTTGATTCGTTCATCGAATTAAGAAATGAGGTAAAGTAGTTGCCAACGTTTATCCCACTATCGCAAGAAGCTTGATCCAGGGCCAGAAACTTGAAACAGACAAACAAAAATAGAGAACCAAGAGTCAGGTAATCAATTTCGGTAAATACAGCTCGATTGACAAGTAGATTACCATGCTTTGGGTTGTCTATCTTGCGAACTCTCGTTTGTTTGTTTCAAGTTTATTGTCCTGATGAAGCTCTTATGATAGGTACTGGGCGAAAGATTGGCAATTAAAGTTTATGATTTCAATACGGTTTAATCCCTAACCACTTTTTTATTTCAATTATTTATAGGTAAAAGGTTCTTTTTAAATGTATTGAACAAAAAATTTAAAAAAATAGGTTTAGTTGTGTTTAAAGGATAAGGTTCATAAAAGTGATAAATAAATGAGTAGATTGCAAAAACAATTATAATTGTTATAACAATATGAGAGAACATGACGACATGGATGGAAATAGAGAAGGAATTAAAGTGTATGGCAAAAGTTAAACGCACTATAAATATTTGCGGAAGACGTGACCTTTGCTAAAACAACAATAGATTTGGAAAACTATTGAAGGGAGGAAAACGACTTTAAACTACAGAGTGACATGGAAGGGGGGGGGGGCTGTTAAGAATGGTCAAGGTGGGGAACCAGGTAGTATCGAGTGAACAACAGAAGAAACAAGCGTTTTGCGCAGAACTTCATACCGTTCGTATACTAACAAACATGTAAAAGAATATCGAAAGTGCGCAACGATATAAAACGTCGCAACTGGCAACTTAATAATTTTGATACAAAAAGTGAAAAAAAATCAAATTTTAAGATAGAAGAAAAAGTGCACCGTAAAGCAAATTTGATATCGAATTATACATTTTAGTTACGGGTAAAGCCATTAATACGAACGCTACCTTACCTACTACTATTCTCATGTCGGGAGAAAACGCGCGACCACGTTCCTTTTAAGACGAGTTGAAAATAAAAGAGAAAATGAAAATTACGTTAGACAAAAATAGTTCAAACAAAAGTTATAGACTATAAAATTTCCAATAACTTTTTTGGTATAATTAATGTTAATGGAGATTGTTAAACACTAGTATCACGGTATAGTCATACCTCAAAAATTGCTCATCGGGCCCAAAAATAGTTTAAACAAGAGCTGTGCATAATGATATTATCATCAACTTTTATTTGAAGAAAAATGTGTAAAATGAATATTTTGTAAATATTGTAAATATACCCTATTTTCAAAAATATTTTCCTTATCGTGAAAGTTATAAAAGTGTTCAAACAAAGTTACTTATTTCATTAAAATAAACTTATAACAATTTAAAAAAATTAGTTTCCTGGTACTCGAGATACTGTGAGTAATTTTATTATTTCAAATGGCTGCCTTGGATTTTATAATAAATAAATTTTGATTCTGTTTTCATTGAAGTGTTTCAATCTAGGTTTGAAGTATTGAATTAATGTGTATTTGAAAATTATTGCATTTCAGTGAGTTGGTCAGTACATAATCAAAGAACAAACTGCTGTTAGTTTGTGTATCACCGTTACACATATTGCATATAGAATGTCCAAGAGTTTTCATTTTTTATTTAACCTTGGACTGACTTAGAACGATTTTTTTGTCTATATAAGATTGCAGACCAATATTCACAGACTGTCTCTCCACCTTTTGTTGAAAATTTCAATTAATGAACAAAATACATTTAGAAAGTCTGCTCTTCAAATGATAGTATAAAATAAATATGCATAATAAATACTAAAATTAATAGTTTAAACTTTTATTTAGTTTCAAGGCATCACAGCATAATACATTTTATTTTCATGACCTACTTGTGCGAAACAATAATATTAAAATACGCAGCAATTTATTACCTGAAACCTAGATTGTTGCACATCATTGAAAACCGAAAAAAAATTTTATTTATAAATTCCAAGATGACGCTCTTTTAGAAAAATAAAGTTACTAGCACTATCTTGAGATATATGAAAGTCATTTGTTTTTTGTAAATTATTGTAAGTTAACTTTAAGGGCACAACCAACTTATGTTACAAACATTATTTTATAAGTTTTACGATAACGGAAATATTGGGTTTTTTCGAAAACAGAGTTTTTCGAGTTTTTGCGAATAACTTCGGCACTGCTTGTAATTTTAGAGTTTTCTCATCAGAATCAGAACCAGCAATAAACTGTACCATTGCCTATTTAATAAAAATGTATCTTTATTAAAAACAAAGATAGCCATACAACCCAAACAATTTAAGACACACTGTATAAATGTTGTTCATCGTTCAATAATGTGTGTTATAATTTACGTACCCGAGTAGCAATTCGTAGTCTACGTAAAGCTTTAACAAATGCTTACACGGTCGTGGTTGAAAAATAAATTTAAGAACATAATACTTAAAGTTTGGATTTAAACTTTGCTCGAAAAAAATGAAAAAGAAAATACCGTAGTAGTAGAAAATTGGAATAGTACAAATAAAAGTTGTAGATAATAAAATTTTCAACAAACCTTTCCAGTATAACTTTTTTTGAAAAATTAACACTATTGGAGATACTGTTAAAACAAATATTGTCACGTGTTTGTCATATCACAGGAAGTTACTTATTGGTAAAATAACTTTTCTTTGAAGAAAGGATGTTTAACCCTTAGTTGGTAACACGACTGCAAGACACTTACTAGTAACATCCGTCCCTCGGTCGGTATATCGACTGGGAGACGGTTGTCACTCATAAGCGTCATAACAAGGAGTGAGAAAGTGAAGGTCGTATAGAAATACGAATAATAAATAGCAAAAATACAACATACAAATTTATTATCAAAAAATTTTTGGAATACAAATTAATGAAGTCTTATATAGCCAATATAACACAAAAGCAGAATCTACAAGCGCTACAAATATATGGATTGATCGACATAAAGTCAAACAGTAATAAAAGAAATATAGTTTTCAATTAACTTAAAAATATAATAATAAAAACAAATTAGGAAAATATAATAACATTGTCACAAAACCTCACCGTAACAAAAAAGAACAGTATTTCTCAAAAATGGTAGATAAATTACTTATAAGTCATTGCAACAGGAATTGCACATTTTTTTAACATTCCAAACATGTTGGATTATCGCATTGAACACATTTATAGGCAGTCATTCTTTTTAATTTTGGAGGACAATACCTGCAGGTTTTTCGTTTTTCTAATTTATCGTTTCGAGTATTCTTATTTTCCTTATTGTCTATATTCAGGACTTGACAAATTATTATTTTCAAATTTACTGGCAAGTTAGGGATAGCAAGTCGTCTCTCCACGTGTTCTCTTACTAAACTTGTAGCCAAATTATATATGTAATCATAATTTGTTTCGTTTTTATTTCTGTAAAACGTCTGGTATATGATTCGAGAATTTGCACAACTTACAGCTATCATATTATAAAATACAGCCAGCGGCCATCTTCTGGTTCTCCTGTTTGGTGAGTAATTTGCAATTATTTGGTCAAGCGTATCTATACCAGATTTAGTGGAATTATAAAAACTGATTATTTCTGGCTTGTTATTCGTGGTATCCCTGTAATTTGAATGATGCATAGATGAGACGAGCAACACTACTCTGTATTTCTTAGGAATAAAGGACAAGAGAGTGTAATCTTTAGTAAATCCATAGATCACTGAATCGACAGGTCTCCGCTTATTTAAAAATTCCGAAGGGATTTCGTTTGTTTTTTTTAACGTTCCAACGTAGGTTAGGCCTCTTCTCTTTAGTTCTTCCAGAAGTTCAAGAGAAGAAAACCAGTTGTCACCGGTAATATTTCTGTTGGAACGAGAAATTGGTTTTGTCAGGCGGAGAACCGCTTGAGTCGGTTTGCTAAGTTTTTGTCCTCGACTGAGAGAGTAGTGCCATCACTATCTTTGCCAGTATAGATGTAAGCATTGTATAGATACGAATTATGGGCGTCTGTTAGGCACATAATTTTAATGCCATACTTCGCTGGTTTTTTGGGCATATACATCCGAAAAGGACATCTACCTCTAAATCCGAGCAGCATCTCATCCACGCAAGCATAATTTCCAATTGCATAATTAGACTGACAATTAAAATAAATCTCTCGAATATCTCCGATATTGCTGCTGCAGGATTATTTGCTTTTCTAATGTCCCTCGATTCAGCATTATCAAAACGTAGGGCTAAAAGGAGCGTTTGGCAGCGCTTCAACAGCATAATAGCTCGAAATATAGGGCGCCCAGCAGGACCAGTGGAAAATAATGAAGACAGATTCTCTCTGCCGGATTTAAAAATAGAGCATAACATTAGCAAGCCTATAAGAGCTTCTATTTCTTGTGAGTCTGTATCTTTGTAGTTTGGCGATTGTTGTTCTTTGAGTTTTAATCTGAGTGCCTGTAATTTTTTGTTTGTGTAAATTACTACATCCGATATAATCGTGTTGTCGAACAACAGTTTCCATATTTCTTTCGAGGTGGGCGCATTTTTAGATGTTTTGCTGCTCCTTGCAATGCAGGCACCTTCATTCTCATAATGTTATGCTTTCCTGTTCTTGAGCTACTAGGTTCAAAACTATTCCATCTAAAGCATCTGTTTTTTCCATAATAACACAACGGTATATCTTCGTCTGACATCGTTTCTTCACCGGGGTTTATCTGTTCTACGGTACTTATTTCCCTTTCTTGTGATTCCTTTGGTTGTAGATCTTTTTGTTATCGCTGTTTTTAGTTTTTCGTTACTTTTTTCAGGAAGATGTTCAATTTCTGCGATATTATTCCGAGTAATATGTTCCGTTTCTTCATTTAGCAAAACATCCGGGTTATCGTCATAGTCGGAAAAATCAGTACCTTCTTCAATTTCTAGATGGTCGTCGTCTATCAAGGAATCGTCTGAATTGTTTTCTTCATCGCTAACGTCGTCTTCTTGAGGTTGAGGTACAAGAGAAATTATTTTGAGCGTTCTTTTTGAATACATTTTCTGTCTGTAACATATAAGTGCGAAAATTTAGTATTGAAGAAATTTATATATTTTTAAATTTGATACGAACCTGTTGCTAACAAACGATTGTACACTAGAGATTATAAAATCAATAGTAATAGTTTTTATAAAATCATACTCTGAGTCGAGACTGCGTAGTAACACTAACAGTAATATCCGACTTTGAGACGGGGTTATATATTACACTACTGGTAACACCCGCTTCACAGACGTTAGATACTCATTCAGTAAACGCACATCACATCACAAGACTACCCAGTTGTGTACTATCCCTTAACTAGAGAATACTGCAACGGGAACGTTAACGAAATTCCTCGTGTCGATTCGGCTTCCTTATACATTTCTTTATCCGCCTATTAGTCGGATGTTACCAACAAAGGGTTAAAATGAATATTTTTGTAATTTTTGGCTCGATGGATTATGACCAAAATGTAATTATTATATTTATAAATAACACCTACATTCAGCTTCATAATAATCGGCCTAGTGGTTTGTTTAGATATCTTCATTACATAGGGATGGACTCCCGGTCTCTAGACAAAGAAAAATATTGCTTCATTATAATTTGTCGGAAAAAGTGAAAAAAAAAGTTTTAGGTTTGAAACTGTTGCGTAACTCCCCATCTTAGTTATAAGATACGGATAGTAAGTCTGAAACTAATCTAATACTAATTAAGCTTTTGGCAATTCTCAGCATAAATTTTATTAAATTAAGCGGTTTTTGGAAACGTTTTATAGTGAGTACTTGAAATATATAATTACATGAAAAGGGAACATTATTTTCTAGATGCTTATTCTGTCAGCAGGAATTGAAATGGTTGAAATTATTTTGAATGTTGTTATAACAAACACACAAACAAAAAGAATGGCATGGGAAACTATTTTTAATTTATCTTGATGAGGCAACATATAGTAATGGAGATGTTCATTTCATTAACGGTGTTGGGACTTTTAAAATATGCCTAAATAGTGCTCGTACAATGGCCGGGATTATATTTTGATGTTTTCATTATTAAACACTTAATTAGACTTAGAGTACCTATTATAGGGTGCCAAAACTCCAAACCAAAACGTTACAGAGCAAATTACGAAAACACCATATCGATAAGTAAAAACTCCAAAAGACGTCAATTTTAACAAGAAGAGGTACTCAATAATTTGGCCAAACTTGAATCAGATAATAATCATCCATTGAGCATCAGGGGTAGTCACTTTAAAAATTCTTAATAGGTCATTACTTGTATTGTGGTATGTTTCAATTGACTTTTTAGTATAGCGTATGGATAATACGGAGTGCTCTAAAAAAATTGCCCTTGATCAAGTTGGCTATTACAAGTACATACAAGAGAATTCAGAGAAACCTTCAATATCTAACAATCACACCTCACAGAGAAGTAAGCATCCCTTCAATATTTTTTTTTATTATTCATCAAATAAGTTTTGCGACAAGTCTGAGTGTAAGTTTACTATTGAAGAGTCTCTTCAGGACAAAGCAGTTGTAATTGCTTACATTATCCCTCAAGTTTCCTTTACTGGGGAGGCAGCAAAATGTTCATATCATAGGTACAAGTTTCCACAAAAATGTAACTACAAAATGATATGTCCACAAAAGTGTATTGTAACAAAACATACCTTGTATTCATAAATTCATTCAACACCAAACGAGATAGGTATAATCAAATCCCATCAAAACACAAAACGGCATATGCACAAAACGTGCATCTCTAAAACCATGAATTGGCAAAGCCATCTGCAGAAAAAAATGGAAGTTCAGCAAATCTTTAAGAGAACAAAAATATAATATTACAAATCAAGAACCATTAAATTTTAGCTTGCTAGCGCCATCTGTTTCTGGTGGGATTGTGGGTGGTTTGTCACCAGAATTTTGTGATTGCACGTTTTTAGATTATATGGTTTTGCTACAATCATATTTTGTGGACGTTTTTGATGTTGCAATGATTTGGGAGATTATGGTTTTGTGGTCCCAGCGTTTTAGGATTTTAGATTTTGCTTGCTCATAATTTCATTTTGCTAATGAATTGATTTGATTGCCTACTGCTTTTATATTGGCATTTTGTGACTATTCGTAATTTATAAAATACGATTTTGTGTATAATTTGGTTTTCATAATTCTTGCTTGTTGAGTGATTTTTTTATTTATTTTTGTTATATTATCGATTTGTCAAATTCCTTATTTGCGAAATATGCATTTTGCACTACCATGTATGGTTTTGGAAATGCTGTGTTTTGACACCATCCGTTTTTGTCGTTGCACGGTTTTGGGTTTGTTTATTTTGCTCCTACATAGCGATCCCCTTCACTTACAGGGTACAGAAACAATAAATTAATAGTGCAGAAAAACAAATCACTTTTTTTTATTCTCTTTGTCACAGATTTCTTGGAACTGAATTGATTTATTGGATACGTTCATAATTACAAAATAATAATAATCTCCCTCAATTCAATAAATGTTCAAACTGTTTTCCCTCCAGTTGCATACAATGGTAGAGCCTAGCTTCAAAGAAATCCTTTCCATTTATTTAACATACCATAGCATGTGGTAAAGATAAAAAAAAATGTAGTCTGCTTTTTCTGAATATTTTTTGTTTCTACACCTTGTAACTGAAACATACCTAAGGAACAATTAAAAAACGTCGCAATGCCTTCACAATGCTGTAAGTTCGAAAATAAAGAACCATTTCACGCAATTTCAAAATAAAATTCTTAAAGGAGTGTTTACCCCTCTGTGAGAGGGTACAGTACAAAGTCAATTAAAACATATCACGATACAAGTAATGGCCTAAACTTCCAAACAAATATTGCCAGTCCCCGTATTCCATACCAAGATTTATGAAGGGATGACTTCCCCTGATCGAGAAATGATCATTATCGTACTCTAGTTTGACCAAATTACGTCCTCTTTCTCATTAAAGTTGACGTGTTTTGGGATTTTTGTTTGATCTGTCTCTTTTTCTCGTAATTTGGTCCTTAACCTTTTAGCTTAGACAACTATATTTATATAAAAAGAGTAAAGTTAAACGTATTTCAAAATTAAATTATGAGTGAGTGTCATACATGTTCCTATCGTTACCGTTTTGAAAATAGATGTTAAAACAATCTGACTAATGAGAAAACGTATAGTATAACGACAACATCAATTTCGCAACACCGTTCTTAAAGTAGATGTTAAAACGATCTGACAGTGATCAAGTACATCGGTTTAACACCTACATTAATTATGATTATGTTTAAATTGGAAAAACAAATGTTTAGATTTTTTTAGGTTAATGAAAGTTAAAATTAATAAGTTAATTTGCAATTATAGTTCACTGCAGTAGTAAAACCATTGAAACGTATGAAGTGCTTCTGTACGGTACAAATTAATCACTTCTGCTTAGTTAAACACAAATAATACATCCATTATGTTGTTTCCTGCGGATGGTAAATAAACTGCACAATAAAAAAACATCCAATTCCATTTCTACGAGTTATGTCGGCAAGGTATTTTTCTACATTTTCAACTTAGAATGGTAAAAAATCAGCTTCGTCAAAATAATTTCAAGTATCCTCTGTTCTGTAATATTATAATTAGTTTGTTATTTTTTTAATGTTTTTTCGATGTTTGTTTATTTTAAGTATTGGTGATAGAATAGCATCGACATATTTGTTGAGACATTTTGCATGGTGTAGGTACCTATATCTATAATAAATTTTGGTTTATTATACTTTATAGAGTGTGTTCCTAAATAAGTGTATCAACGGTCAACTGTAGATTTCTCATAAAAAAAGAAAAATTTATCTCTCTTCCAATTTTTCCTCCGAGTTTTCGTTTCGAGGTACAGGGCGACAAAAATTATAATTGATAAACTTATAACAAAAGTTACCATTTAAATAAATGATCGCTGCACTGTTAAGTCAACACTACAAGGTTAGGTAATTAATTGTCATACGTCTTTAAGTTAATTTTTAATCGTTTAAAGTTGATATAAAAGTGAGTGGAAATGGCTGGTTTTAGTAATAATGAATACAGTGATATTATCAAGATTTATGGCGAAACACGCAAAAACGTTAGAGCTGCACAACAACTGTATTCACAGCGTTTTCCAAACCGTCGATTGCCATCTTATCACACATTTCCCCAAACTGAGATGCGTCTAAGAGAGACCGCAAGTTTTAAACCTATTAAAACAGATTGCGGGCGCCAAAGAAATTCGCCAATGTGCGAAAAAAATAGCTATTGTTAGTGACAATGTGTGTACAAAAACTCAAGTCTGTAATTCAAACGATTCCCAAGATATTACCAAAAACTGAAAAAATATAAATTTTTGTCACCCTGTATCTCGGAAACGAAGACCCGAAAGAAAAATTGGAAGAGAGAAAAATTTCTCTTTTATCATGAGAAATCTACAGTTGACTCATTTAGGAACACCCTGTATATTATTATTATTATTATTATTATTATTATTATTATTATTATTATTATTATATAGAAGAGTTGCTGAGGCAAACCTATTTAGCCACTTAAAAGTTTTTAAGTTATATATATACAGGGTGTTTCAGAATAAGATGCTGATCCTTAAGGGTGTCAATCCTTACACGATTTTAAGAAGAAAAGTTCAAATAAACATATGTCTTAAACCTCTTAACTTTTGATCTACAAGGTGTTCAAATTTTAAGAAAAAAACGTTTTTATCATAACTTTAATATTCGTGTACTTAAATAACTATCTGTCAAAACTGTTTGGAATTATCTAATTGTTTCCTTGACAACAAAGTCCATAGCCTACTTTTTCAAAATGATGATAGGTACATAGCGATAATTGTGTCCATTTAATGATCTTTATTTTTTGATCGGAAACCGTTCGTCGGACGAAAAAAAAACAAGAAATCAAATTTACCTTAAAATGAATGGAGATTTTAAAAATAATTTTATTTTTAAAAAGCAGTGGCATACATAATATTTCTCTAAAAATATCTAGTCCTCATCCTGTACGGACGCCACTGAATAAAAAAATTAAAAATTTCTAAATCAAAAAATAGCTGTTGTAGCTTAGAAGGCATATGCCAAATTTTATTAAAATATCTAAAAAGATATTAAAGTTATGATAAAAAAACGTTTTTTTTCTTAAAACTTGAACACCTTGTAGATCAAAAGTTAAGAGGTTTAGGACATATGTTTATTTGAACTTTTCTTCTTAAAATCGCGTAAGGAATGACACCCTTAAGAATCAGCATCTTATTCTAAAACACCCTGTATATACAGGGTGATTCATTACTATTTGGAAATAATTTAACCCTAGAATCCCGATCTTTAATTATGAAGATTTAACCCAAAACACCTAGATGACTAAGTTACAGGGTGTTTTGTTTAAAAATTTAAAAACGATTTGTGCTTAGTATTTTTAAATTAATTGACGTATTTATTTCATATTTGGCAGGGAGTGTAGACACTTTCTCTCTACTATCAGAGACGTACGACAGGGGTAAGTGACCGGTTAATCCCAGCTTCATGTTTAACTTAAAATATCTCGAAAAATATTGAAATCGTTATAAGGAAAGAGTACATTATCTACTTAAAAAATATTGGAGAATCGAAAAATTCTACTAAAATTTCTATTCCGCCAGTGACTTGAAATTTGGGGACGATTAACCGGTCACTTACCCCTATCGTACGCCTCTGGTAGTAGACAGAAATGTTTGTTTAACGTAATTTAGAAGGATGTACAGTGTCTACACTTCCTGCCAAATATGAAATGGATACGTCAATTAGTTTTAAAATACTGAGCACAAATAGTTTTAAAATTTTTAAACAAAACACCCTGTAACTTAGTAATGAGCGACATTTTATCTAAGTGTTTTGGGTTAAATCTTCATAATTTGAGGTTGGGATTCTAGTGTTAAATTATTTCCAAATAGTAATGAATCACCCGTACCTATATATGTATATGTATTCGATAGGATTGTGTTTTTACTATTACTTATTTGTGTGTTTTATCATATTCTTTTTTAAAAGCATAAACTGTAGTTGAGTTAACGGTTGTGTTATTTAATTTGTTCCAATTTTCAAATGTGCGATTCATTAAAAAGTATTGTCGGAAAGATGTCTTAAATTTTTCTTTTTTGAGTTTGAAATTGTGCCCTCGTAGTCGGGAGTCGGATTGTAATTCCATGAATTTTGAGGTATCTCCTGGCCATTGATTGTGCGTTATTCTAAACACTTGAATTAAATCTGCTCTGTTATAGCGATTGCCCAATTCACAAAATTGCTAAACTTTTAATCCTTCACAATAAGGCTTATATTTACAATCAACAGGCCACCTTGTCACTGCATGTTGTACTCGATCAATTAAACGTACATCTTTGAGGTAATGAGGTCTCCAAACTGGCACAGCATACTATAAATGGGGTCTAATATACAGTTTAAAGATTCTCGAACATAATTCAGGACTTGGTTTGAAAAAACTATTTTAACTGAATGTAAAACCGCAAAGCCTTTTTAGCAGCTTTAGCACTCTGATTGCACCAAGTTAGCTTATTATCAACAAATACACCCAAGTCGTTTTGACATGTAACCTCAGCTATATTACAGTTTCCAAGCCGATATATCTGTTTAGGGTTGTTGTAGCCCATATACAACACAGAACATTTTTCACGATTTAGGCACAGAGACCACTGGTTACTCCACTCAGTTACAAGATTTAGGTCGATTTGCAATTGATTATTGAATTTTGAAGCGGTAAAGATTTTTATGTCATCTGCATAAGCTGAAAATTGCATTTTAACATAGTTAGTAGGTCAGCTGTGTAAAGAACAAACAAAATAGACCAAGTACCGAGCCTTGAGGCACGCCACTTGTAACTCGTTTATTTTCCGATAGTACAGAATCTACTCTAACTGCAAACATTCTTGATGACAAAAACGCTTTAATCCAGTTTAAGACAAGTCCTCGAATGCCAAATCTTTCAAGTTTATATAGTAATAAAGAATGCGACACCCTATCAAATGCTTTACTGAAATCTAGATAAACGATATCGACAGTATTTCCTGTATCTAGCAACTTGGTCCATTTATTACACGAAGTAAGTAAATTTGTAACTGCAGATCGGCCAGGTATAAACCCATGTTGGTTTACTGGTATGACTTTTTATTTTGTAAAAATTCGAATAATTGTCTAACTTTTTTCAAAAAGTTTACACGTAGTGGATGTTAGACTAATAGGCCGGTAGTTATCTGCTATACGCTTATCTCCCTTTTTATATATTGGTGTAACAATGGCTTCAAGCCATTGTGTTGGCAACTTGCCACTTATTAACGACGTTTGAAAAATTCTGCATAGAGGAGCAAGCAGACTTTGGGAGCATAGCCTAATGGTTTTTGCATTGAGGCCATCAGGACCAGGCGCAGAGTTGACAGGCAGTTTATTAATTTCGTTAAAGACAATTTTTTCAGTAATAAAAATATTTGAAAAGGTGTCGGAATATGTAGCATAAGGGTGAACTATTGTAGGTCTGTTGTTGTTTACATGTGAAGTAACATTGAAGCAAACGTTTCTGCCAGAACATTTGCAGTTTCAAGGTAGGTCTCACAGAAAGCTCCGTTAAAGTTATTTACTACTGGAACACTGACTCGAGAAGAAAGATGTTTACGCAAATAACTATAAAAGCTTTAGGTTTGTTTAGTAAAGTGTTTTCAAACTTCGTTTTCTTTTCAAAAATTTTGTTTTTCAAAAGATTAGAAAAATTACAATGTACATCATAATCACTTTGAACACCAGAGCGCTTAAAGTTTCGCCATAGCTGCCTTTTGTGGCGAATCATTCTGAGTACAGAGTCATCGATCCAGGGTTTGCACATGTCTCGCTTCCTCGATATAATGTAACTGTGTTTAGTAAGATAACTATTAATAGTCGACAAAAGTATTGCCATTGCGATTCAACACTATCTAGTTGGTAAAATAAAGACCAATCATGTTTAGTTAAGTCATCATTTAGAGAAGTATATGATATTTGTTTATAGGTCTTAATTTCAATTTTTGGTGTTTGATACAAAAGTACTTGCACATCAAATGTTATTTTGCAGTGATCAGAAATGCCAATTGGATCACTAACATCTACTTGTGTTATTAAGTCTGGATCTGTTGTTAATAAATGTTGTTATTATCCCACTAAACATAAAAAACATTACATACACGAAACTCTAACATCACAATGTTACATTGTAACGTTTCCATTTAAAGCAATTCAACGTTTATTAAATGTTGATATAACAGATTATGTCAAGGTAAAAAATGTTTACAATTGTTACATTAAAAAAGTAACATTGTGATAAGGTTAATTTAACTGCTTTTTGTAACATATTACAAACGTTGTAGCTATGTTAACTTGTTAATTTATAACAACATGTTCAATAAAACATAGTTATTTATATTATAATCACGTTGTTGTAATCTTGATTTGCCTTTTGCCTCGATACAATCGCGCCTGCGGTGGTTCAGTTTGTTAAATTGACGCTTCTACCGCTAGGCTATGCTCTCACTGTTAGTAGGGTCCCACAGCGAGAACGTACCTATCATTAATTTAAATTTTCGAAATTATCAGAAGTAATTTTGAGCAAATATAAATCAATTCAAAATAGTTACAAAAGTAAAAGGCGTCTAATTACATTAAATTAAATAAAAAAAAATTTAACCTAAACATGATGTGCACGCAAATGTTTATTACTCCACATCCTGTAATTATAAATAAGATTGGGGAGTTATGCGACGGTTTTCAAACAAAAAATTTTAACATTCCTATTTTATTACTTTCTTTAATGAATTGGAGTTACTACGCTTATAAAGAAGCAAAGAAAAATTTTGTCTGGTGGACAAACGACTGGGAGGAGGATCAAGGAAACCGCCGGGATCGATTTTTATGAAACTTTGCATGTGAGTCTTATTTATAACAGCATAGATCCGATTCGATTTTGAGCATAAGTAATTACTGAGACACGACAATCACGTGATATTCTAATTGTTTTAACGGTATCTCCAAGAACATCAATAGGGTGGTGTGGGTAGCTGTAGCAGTTTCACACCAACACCATTTCCATAAGAAATGTATTGCGCAGATATGTTTTATAATTTAAAAGTGTACCACACTCATTAATTCCATTTGCAAACGTGATCGCATTAGATAATTCTCTAAATTATATAAATATGCTAAAGTTCTGAAGAAAATTTACACAATTGATTCTAAAAAATGTTAAAATTAGATTAGATATTGATGAACTATTTAATCGGGGATTCAACTTATACAGAATTATCATTTTTCCTAAATTTCAAATTCACTCCCGTGATTTGTTACATTGAAATTTATGGAAGTATTACTCGCGCCAAACCATAACGCCACTTCTCTATTTGATGACGTCACATGAAGTGACAAGGACCAACGTAAGTAAAACGTCTATTATACAAAAACAGTCATGAAAAGAAAGTTGTTGGTTTTTTGCACCGTTTCTCTCAAGATTTTGTTGGTTGTAACGAAACGCTTTTACACATTTTTTGTCTGTCGAGAAAATGTTTTATGTTACACTTTTGATTCTTTTTCAAACGTTTGTTAGTACACGATGTGGAGTTTTGCGGTAAAAATAACTTACTGTAATGTCATACTAATAAAATTTAATAAATGTTCCAACTTATTGTATTTTTGTAATGTTATTTTCATGTTCAAATATTCTTTTTATAAACAATGTTGATGTGATGTAGAACCAATGTTAAAATGAAATGTTAATTTGGTTACTTTGTACAAATGTTACAAAACTTCTTTTAACCCTTTCAGGACGGCTGCATTTTCACTTGTTTTGCTGTGTAGACGGCAGTTTTTTGCATGCCGGATGAACGAGTGTCATATATATCGGCCACCTAGTATTTAGCACAAAATAAAATGATTTTTTGACGAAAATGAAATAGAACTTTATTGAAGTCAACGAAAATTAACAGATTTGCATATCGATGCCCAAAAATAACAACTCAAGCTAATATTGGATCAAAGCTAAGTACTAATTAATTGAAAATACTCAAAATATTACTTTAGTGTGAAACTCTTGGAAACATGGAAACACACATAAGCCTACGTTACATTCTTTGCACATGTACCTGGAAGTGCTTCTCTTCTTTTGTCGTAGTTTTGTCTGGGAACAGACAATGCACCTTTTTGAAGCATTTTTGGACTTCTCAGTCGCAGGTACAAGGGATGGAAAGTGCCTTTCAGTCAATCTTGAAGTTGTTGCAGCAGACATAGGTGTGGGTCTTTTCATATGTCCGTATCTGAAATAGATATAATACCATTATCAAATTATGTACAATAGGTATCAAAAAACACAAACCTTTCCAAAAGTTGACGTATAAGGTTCATTTGAAACTTCGCAAGTGGATATTTCATAGAATGTTTTGTAGAGAACATACCATGGGCATTCAGTACACAGATATCCAGGGTGTGCACAAACAATTTTTTATACCATTTGACAGATTTACGCAGGCTGTCAATGCTACTCATCATCATGTCCGATCGATCCACGGCACTCATTTTCTCATTGTAATCAACTACACACAATGGTTTCTTGGCATTCTCGTTTGTTGCACGGTCGATCTTGTCCAAAGTTACAATTTTGTTTTCGTGCATAGTGGTAATCATCGTGACATCCCTTCTATCTTTCCATTTCGTCACTAAACAAATATCTGAGCTTCTCGAAGCAGTTTCTCCTTTTTTGAGTTTTCCTTCTAGTTGAGACATATAGAGCCTATTAGACCTAACAGTCCCACACAAATTGGTCATTCTTTCAAATAAATAGTGTGACAGTATTGGACTACTATAAAAGTTGTCAGTGTATAGCGAATGCCCTTTGTTTAGATACGGCTCCATAAGCATAGCCACAATATTCCCGGAGGCTCCCAGGCCAGTTATATTTTTTTGTTCAACGTAGGTGTCACAATGAAATCCTACACAATACCACTCTCACAGTCACATAGAACATACAGCTTTATGCCGATACGATGACGTTTGGTTTTTATGTACTGTTTGAAGCTCAGTTTACCCTTGAAAAGTATCATGCTCTTATCAATCACTAAATTTTGAAATGGATAGAACTTTGATTTGAATCTTCGCTTGATTTCTTCTAGTACATACTGGACCTTGTGCAGACGGTTATTAGCTTCTGCCTCCTCATTATTTGCAAAATGAAGATTTCTGAGGATTTGTAAATATCTGTCTCTTCTCATGTACTTCCTGAAAGCATAGTAATGGATCTACTGACCAATTTTCTTTTATTTCCAATTTTTTATTTCTGGACATTAGCATCCTCAATGCAATAAAAGTAAAAAATTCTCCGTCTAATAATTGTTTCCACTTCTTCTCATTTTGTTGTATTGCATATCGGTTGGTTTCTATTACTATATACCGAACAATATCTTCAGTGAAAAGATCTAAAAAAAAATCAATCTACAGTGAATCTTTAGTCAGATGTTTGTTCGTCACTCCACTATTAGTGTTATCAAATGCATGTACTTTTGGCACAAAGTCGTGTTTTGTCCATGTAATAATTAGGTTTCTATAGTCTGTTAGGTCGGCGTCAAGATTATCGTCGTTAATGTCAACATCTGGCACTGGCACATCTCTGTCTTCGAAGCTTATTGCATTTACCTCACTTTCGTCACTTTCCTGATGGTCCATGTCATTTTCACTTGGTAAATATTCGCTCCCGCTATCAATAAACGGCTCCTCATCACTATCAGAGTCGAATATATCATTGTTTTCAAGCAAATCATTGATATGGCGAACCTCACGTTCATCCAATCCGCAATAACTATTGTCAAAATCACTTTCCACCCTAACACGCTTTTTTGAAGGCCCTGCCTGTTCCTCGACGACTGTCGTGTATTTCCGCCGTCGGCAGATATATCGGACGTTCGTCGGTATTGCACGGATATATCCGACCGATATTTCGGTCTGTCGTCTGTGCGGCAAATCGATTTTTTAAATTTTTCTGAAATATATGACATTAGTCCATGGAGCATGAATAACTCGATGTTATATATATCGGTCAGCCGTCTGTGTGCCAAATTTGTATGTGGCAGATATACCGGTCATCCGTACTGAAAGGGCTAATGTTATATAAAGAGCATTTTAGATACGAGAGTGATGAAGTATGTAAGTTCAGCTTGTTACAAAAATCCATTGTTGTCAAGTTCCTATCTATATACTAAGATTCAAAATTTGTCTGTTTCTTTGTTTCTTTGTCCCTCTATAGACTTGGCCAATATAGGTGCTAGGCCAAAGCCAAGTAACGGAATGGCACCGTAATCCGACCGATCTCTTGATTCCGACCGGTTCACTTTTTTTCAAATATTTTTAAAGGCATGGAATAAGTTATCTCTTGCTTATAATATATATACAAGGAACTTTCAAAACCAAGCAAACCCTGATTTGACGACCATTTATTTGTTACTCTATTATATTGTAACCTTTTTTACCTGTAACTTGTATACGACCTACCTTATGTATAAAGTGTTTTAGTTTATTTAAATTGTTCGTTCACATTAATTTACTTTGTATTAAAATTAATTCGTTAATGGAAACTAAATGCGTTGGATTAATATTTCAATATATATGTGTATTATGGTTATCTGATACATACTATCTGCAAAAGTGTTATTTTTTTACAACAGGTATGTAAAGCAGTTACATAGTCGATCCTTCAATAATTATAACCAACATAACAGTTGGCAAGTATAAAAATTTCGAATCGCCTGCAGTAAAGTACGCAAGTGGTTGTACAATAGCAAACAAACACTGAGAATCACCCGACAGCTGTTTCGTCCTTTTGGGACTCATCGGGAGTGAGAGAACTCGAGTATAAATGTACGCTTTACATACCTGTCGGCAAAAGTTGCTTACGTTTACGTACGTGAACGCTTTCACGAGTCGACACTAGATGTCGAAAAAGTTATCGTTTAAATATATATATATATATATATATATTTCTAAAAAGTAAAGTGGTCGCATACACGACCCACATTCCTTGTTACCGACCATGGTGATCGGAATTTGGGTAGTCAGCGACATGTATGCGACCTATCACAGGTCAAAATAATATAAAAATGTATAGATAATTAAAAAATGTTTAGGGTAGTTGTAACGCTAAATATAAATAACTGTTAATGTTTCCAAAAAATTCAATCCAAATCTATATTTTAATGTTTTGGTTTAACAATTTATTTTATTTATTTCAGTCTGTGCAAAATGAGTACGAAAAAAATATTAAGAAAGCTATAGATGATATTAGTGCTAAAAAATTAACAATCCGGAAAGCCTCAAAAATTTATAATGTACCAAAACCACAATAATAGACACGATGAAAGATAAATACAAGAATCCACGAACTATAGGTGTTTACGGATAGGTGTTTACGGATTCCGAAGAAAAGATTTTGGTGAATTGGATAATTGAAATGCGTCGTTTAGGATTTCCAGTTACAAAATCTCAGTTGATTGATTCTGTTTCAAAACTTTCCAAAAACATTAACCGAGAAAATCCATTTAATGATAATATACCCGGGGAAAAGTGGTATAATGGTTTTCTTAATCGACATCCCGAAATATCTAAGCGGGTTCCACAATCTTTATCATCAAGCAGAGCAACTGTGACAGAAAAAAATATTAGAGATTGGTTTACAAGAGTAGAGTCTATTTCTCTGAAGTAGATTCACTAAATATATTTGATGATGCCAGACGTCTGTTTAATTGCGTCGGGGTTTTATCTATCACGCCAGGAAAAACAGGTTTTGGTGAGAAAAGGGTCAAAGAAAGTCTACAGTCGTTCAGCTAATGATGAAAAGGAGTGCCTAACTGTTATGGTTACAATTGGAGGATATGGCACTTTACCACCTCCATTGGTACTGTTCCCATATAAACGTTACGTACCATCTACGATAATCACACAAATGCCACGTTAATGGGGTGTTGGTCACTCTGAGTCTGGATGGATGACAAGTGAGGCATTTTACGAATACATAACAAATGTTACTGAATTTTGTAAGGAAAATGGCATAATATTAATTGCTTTTATCCCATCGCATGCAACCCTTAGATGTTGATGTATTCTATCCAATAAAAAACTGTTGGCGAAATCATGTTCGTGCTTACAGAATGGAAAATAGTGGCAAAAAAATGCAAAGGTTTGACTTTTCAAAAATTTTAGAAAAAACTTTTCAAACAACATCAACACCAGCCCTAATTCAAAGTGCTTTCAAGGCATGTGGTCTTTTTCCTCTCGACGAGAATAATATTGATTACTCAAAATTGGTCAAACAAAGAGATGAGTTCAATAATGGAACGACCGAACCCTGTTCGGCAATATCACATAAATCCTTTTCTCTGATATCTGATTCGCAATTACTGCGTGAAATCGAAGTGCGCCTAACGAAGGATGTTCTAGAGAACTTTAAATCTGCAAAATCGACAGATGATTTAGAAGAGAAGTACATTGCTCTTTTAAATTTTAGAACCAACTCCATTCAAAGATTCCAAAACAATCAGATGCATTTTCGATGATCGAAGACAGTTTTTCTAATCAGACAGATGCAGTTTCTTTGCACAACACAACATTGGAAAACAATATACCGGACGATCAAGTTAATCAGACAATTTTGGATATAAGGCTCGACGAATTGTTTTGGTTTAACAACTCAAATATGGTTGAAGCAAATGTTTGTACAGATGGAGGGTTAATTTTCATTGACACTAATCCATCAAATGGAAATTCAGAGCAATCTCATAGCAAAGACAATAATACCAAGAAAGACGTAAATAAAGGTATTCAATGCTCAAGTCTTAAAACCACAACGAATGTCCACATAACTCCTCTAAAGAAATTTCACCTAATACGCCAGAACAGCAAGATAAGTACCCGATTCCATTTAAAAATGCACTTTATTGGCCAGAGAGTACAAAAAGAAGCTGCACAGATAATACGAATCCCAGTACGAAGAAAAAAATTAAAATGTGCCCTACAGTCGCTATAAGCGATGAATTTATGGAGTACCAGAGAAGAGTAACCGACGAAAAAAGCAAAAGAAAATTGAAAAACAAGAAAGATTGCAACAAAGGCAAGATAACAAAGAGCAGAGATCGAAGAAAATCGAAAAAAAATCAACGAAAGAAAAAGTTATTTTAAAAACTGCTAGCAAAAAGCTGATTCAACAACAAAAAGTAATGGACCAGTACCAACCCACAAGAAGAATTTTACAACAAATGATTTTGTCATCATTAAGTATGAAGAGGAATATTTTCCTGGAATGGTCTTAGATCAAGCAATTGATTCTTTACGAGTTAAGGCTATGATTCCAAGCGGAAAATTTTGGAAATGGCCAGAAAAAGATGACATTCTAGACTATCCACCGACTGATGTAATTTGTAAAATTGAAACACCTAGTCAAGTGAATAAACGAGGTGTATATATTGTGCCCGAAATGGATACTATAAGAAGAAGAATATAAGAATTACTCCACATGTAGTTTTTTTTGTAATTCTCGTTGATTCTAATTAAAAACTAATTTCCTTTTGTTTCTCTTGTTCATTTTTCTCAAAAACGGTTAACTAATTTAAATTAGTTTATGGAAAATAAAAACTAAAATAACTAGTTAGATAACCTAGTATATTATAAAACGTGTATGTCGGAAAACGGGGTATATTAGTTAGTTTACTCAGTATCGTTTAAATCTTTAAATTTCTTTTAAAAATGGAATGCACGTAACGTTCGTGTACTAAACTAACTATTATCGATATTTACATTAACAATTTTTAATTGTATTATCAAAAAAAATGCATGTTCGAAACCTTTACTTTTCATGAGTCTATTAAAGGTCGGAATACGGTTCCACCGGTTATATAGTTTGACTTAGAATGGAGCATAGGGGCGAATGGGGGTCTGGGGAGCGAGAGTTCGCCAGCGGAGACTTTTTTAATATTCTGGTCCCGTCCGATAGAACGGTGGTTTTATCTAGTCATCACTAAAACGCACAAAGCCACATCTTCTTAATGTGTATTAAAATATTACTTAGCATAGAGCTAACACGATAATTTGCGTTTTAAAGATGGGAGTGAAAAAAAATTATGATTAGTAATAAGGAATTGCATACAATACGATAAATAGAAGCAAATATATTAGATTCACATTGTCAACATACAACATTGATAAATTCTCTTTCGTCATATTATGGCAGTATTTTACTTTCTCATAATAATAATTTTGAATTTCTATTGGTTCTAATTCTAATAGCAAAGAATATTAACTACGACAGAGAAGCCACACTGAATCAATTTTACATATTAACGTTCGACCATTTTGAATCTATTCCTAAACTCTGTGACGTTCTTACATAAATGAAGATACCTTTGAAAATTAGGTAATTCTGACTTCAACAGTTGTATTTAAATTTTGCCAAAACGTTGATGTACTAAGTAAGATTTTCCTTACTTATTTATCATAAAATTTAAGAACGCCAATGAATTGGTAGTTTCAAAATGGCCCAAGGTCATTCACAATAGACTCAGTGTTGCTTCTTTACGAAGTTCATATTCTTTTCTATTACTATTATTGTTATTATAAATCTGTGTCTTAATGGACCTTATTAAACTATATACATTACATATACGTTTAAAAAATCAATTGAAACATAGAGAAGTAAACCTTTCTCATGAGGTATTTTTCAAAAATACTTTTATGAAATTAAGCGTTCTTAAAATTAATTATCTTTGAATCGCTAGTGACCAAATTTTAATGTCCCCATTTCAACTTTGTAGAAAAACTAACATTTAAAATCGCTACTAAATAATTTCTTTGTGTTAGATAGCTTAGTATACTAACATACTATATGCTTTTTATTATTAAAAACCGATAAAACACTGTGAGTAAGAAAATTATTTATGTTAGTGGAAATGTTGTGACGATCATAGAAACTGGCCAAAGTGTACTTGTGAGACTTTGTAATTCGCATAGACGTGAATTAAGAAAACGTAACTTCTATTTTTATTTTTCATTTAACAATTCAAATTGTCAAACGTAAATCATGATGTCAATTTAAAGTTTACAGTTTGCTAAATATATGTAATAAGAAAATCGTCAATAGCAACAAGCGTCATGACAACAACTAAAAATAATAAATTTTTCATGGTGTACGAGCTAGAGGTCGAGTTTAAGTAAGGTAAATTTTTCATGATTTATTTATATTGCAAAAATTAAATCCTTGTTGGCACATACGGTTAACTGAACTCTTCTTTTATGCAGCTCTCGTGTACTTCTTGAATGCCTTTATATCATACGCGACAGTAACAGCTGCGGTCATTCGACTTATTTCAACCTTATGCCGCGATGTAATTTTGTAATACATTAATTTTGCTTCTATTTTGAAACGATAAAGCGAATAAACTATTGTATTTGTAGATTTGCGGTGAAATAACTCCAAAGGTTTTGAATTATGAAACTGTTACTTTTATTGATTTCTAAACCTAACTGTAGCTTCTCTTACATGAACATTCTAGTTCTTTCACCTCTTGCAAATATCACCCAAGATTTTATCTGTATGAACTCGTTAATTTTTGCTATTATATTTGTTTACATTTTCTATCTATGTACTTACATTGTATATGAGAAAAATGAAAACTATTTTAAGACAAACTTTGTCTTTGTCATTCTGATCTGTTGATTAAACCAAAAATAGGTTCTTGCAGACTGAAAATGTATAAAAACTCCAATTATGTATAATTGCATCACAAGTGAATAAACTCATTAATCAAAATAATGTACAAATAGAAAATCTACATTTGAACAATGATTGCAAACCTTTGAAATAAAGTTCATGGTTAAGCAAAGCAATATATCAAGTTGCAACAGTTAGAGAAATGATATAGGTACATACTACTGAACCTAAAGTAGAACAAAATGAAATTTAATACAATATTGTTTTGTTTTTATCTCCTTATTCAGCGTTTATAAAATTTCTTTGATTCCAAAATCTTTAAAGTTTAATGTTTAATCAAAACTAAGATCTTTTTGTTTGCAAAATTGGTTTTTAACGATTTTTTTTTTATTTGTAAGATTCAATTACTAACAATATCTTCGCAATAATGTTTTCATTAAATTCGATTAATTTTTTAAAATTAAAATCACACCATTTTTATACTGAGGCTTGGTAAGCGATGTACATTATTTTTAATTGACATTTTCTGAAGTATCCAATTATTAAAATCACTAATACCAATGCAAAAGAGTAGAAATGCAATGAGATAATGTAATCAAATGACTACGATATTAATTAAAAAAAATGAAACTACGAAACTAAAAGTTATTGTAAATTACGTTTTCTACAACTTACATTTAAAAGTTTGTTTTTGTTAAATATATTGGTAGCAAAGTACAGTTTTGTGACCAAATAAAATTTTGTCAGATAGGAAATGTTCAAATTAAAATTTTTTTTTTTGTAATTACTCACATATTCAAGAGTGTCTTTAATCATAGGTTATTATACATAGTGTAAATAAGTAAGTGCGAAAAAATGGAAGTGGTGATTCTTTGTCGAAAAATAATGTGGATCTTTCATATAAAAATATATATGAGCAACCCCTGCTTAGTTACAGCCCCTTAAAAATTGCCCGCAAAAACGGTTTTTAATTATTTTCTTGAAAACAAAAAAAGGTATAAAGTTTAAAATGAGTGAACATTTGTTGCCACAGAAAAAGCATTAAATGAATAATTTTGTGATATTCTCGTATAGTTCCAAGAGAGAGAAACAGCCACCTATAACATTTGTTTTTTTTGGAACTTTTTTTTGTTTTATATTTCATTATTAAAAAACTCATTTCAGATAGATTGATTCTTTTTAACAAATAAGGTCTTTTGTATTTTTTTGCAGGATGAACGATTTTTGAGAAAAATAATGTTTTTCTTCAAGCGACAATAAAACGTCATATTATTGAACTACTGGCAGACGCTAAAAACTCTTTTTACTGTCTAGACAATAAAAGCAAAACAGTTATTTTGTTTCCACAACTATTTAGAGGTTGGTACCTCTGTTATGTCATATTATAAATGTAACAGTAAAGTACCAACTTGATTCGTCGAGAATAAAAAGTCACTATAAGACTCGAGAATCTCGAAAATTTGAAAATAACACATGAAAACTAGCAATAAACGCTTGAAGAAAAAATAATATGTTTTACTTGGAGTTAAAAATATAATTGTTTCGCTTAATTTGCTGTCTGTAAAATAATCTACTATTTATCAAGTACATCGTATGAATCATGTACGTTTAGTCGAATTTATCTAGTAGGCGGCTGTTATGTTATTTTTTTTTTTAAATAAAATAATAATCGAATACAAAAAGTTATTATTTTTATTGAAATTAACTAAAAATGAATTATAAATTATCAGTAGTTTACAGGTTGATAAATTTTACATTTTAAAATTATTTGGAAATATACAGTATGTCCCAAAAAAGTTTATCATATGGACCTTATTTTAAATGGAACACATTGTATTTTATTATTTGATAATGTTAACAAAAAATCCTCTTTCGAATGGTATAAGAGTGTCCCATGCCTAAGCTTACAGTTTTTTGCGCAATTTACAATTTTCTTTAAATTAATGGTAGCCAGAGATTTTAAAACATAATATGCATTTATTTCATTTTAATCATATGCAGCGGTTAGGGAATTGAATATTTAAATATTTAGTTTCTAACATTTCTCTACGTGTAAAAATTGCTATATCTGTGGATAATATTTTGTTGAAAAACAACGGATGGACATTGTACGACAAAAATTAGCAAATGTGAGTTAACCTAGCAAATCAGCTTGCAGTAATCATAGTTTGAACTGGGGTAAGGTGAAATAGATAAAGTTCCTCTCATTGAAGAATTTTATAAATTGTAGATTTACTTATTCCAGTGCTGATCCAAATTTCTACATTTTGGTCGACAGTTATAATTTTTGGGCATCTTGCCAACAAAATCTCGTTTGCAAGGAAAAGGCCTGTTTCTCACAGTTGATAATAGAGATTCTTGCATTTTAAAGTTTCTGCTTAGAACACATTTTAAAATATCTGCTAAAATGTATGTAAAACAAGCAACATTTGACATCAACTATATACAGGGTGGATGTTTAGTGCGTGGACGGAGGATTGCTTCTGAACTATTAGAGGTATCACAACTAACTTTGGCAAGATAATACCTAGTTGTTAGAATTACATTTTAAAAATATTTAAGTGCATATAAGGTGATTCACAAAAAAATGTTGACTTGTTATGAAACACCCCGAATATTTTTTAAAAAATCATGACATTTACAAACAAAATGTTATAAGGTTTTAGGTACTTAAGTGCAACCGTTCTGTAGATATCGTTCCTTTAATGTCGAAATCGAGTCAACTTTGAAGCCGCGGTGCTATATGGTTCTAATTAAGAATTTTGAAATATAATTGCGCCATCAACTTTTGATAATATTCGGTTTACAAAATACGTACCAAACTTTTCCAAAAAGCGTAGTGCTATACAGGGTGACTGCTTTACGCAAAATGTAATTAATCACGATTTTTAAATGGAACACCCTGTATATTTTTTTAAATGCGATCACGTTTGCAAATAGCATTAATGAGTGTGGTATCTTAACACTTTTCAATTATAAAACATATCTGCGCAATACATTTCTTATGGAAATGGTGTTGGTGTGAAACTGCTACGCCCTTTACTGCTACAGCTACCCACACCACCCTATTGATGTTCTTGGAGATACCGTTAAAACAATTATAATATCACGTGATTGTCATGTCTCAGTAATTACTTAGCTAATCAAAAAGTAGTTTATGCGAAAGTTGTGTATAATTAAATTACAAAAACTTTTATTTGAAGATAGAACGTGTAACATAAATGTGTTTGCAAATATTCCAAGAATTGGAAAATCTATGTAGGCTAACTACCCTTTTGAGTCGACAAATTATGCTCAAAATTAAATTGGATCAATGCTGTTATAAATAAGACTCACATGCAAAGTTTCATAAAAATCGTACCCGTACGGTCTCCTTGATACCTCCTCCCAGTCGTTTGTCCACCAGACAAAATGTTTCTTTTCTCCTTTATAAGCGTAGTAACTCCAATTCATTAGAAAAAGTAAAAAAATAGGGATGTTAAAATTTTTTGTTTGAAAACCGTCCCCCAATCTTATTTATAATTACAAGATATGGAGTAATAACATTTGCGTGTACATCATGTTTAGGTTACATTTTATTTTTACTTAATTCAATGTAATTAGACGCCTTTTAATTTTGTTACTATTTTGAATTGATTTATATTTGCTCAAAATTATTTCTGATAATTTCGAAAATTTAAATTAATGATAGGTACGTTCTCGCTGTAGGACCCTACTAACAGTGAGAGCATAGCTTAGCGGTAGAAGCGCCAATTTAACAAACTGAACTACCGCAGGCGCGATTGTATCGAGCCAATTTAAAAAAGGCAAATCAAGATTACAACAACGTGATTATAATATAAATAACTATGTTTTATTAAACACGTTGTTTTAAATTAACAAGTTAACATAGTACAAGGTAATATGTTACAAAAAGCAGATAAATTAACCTTATCACAATGTTACTTTTTAATGTAACAATTGTAAACATTTTTACCTTGACATAATCTTTTAGGTATATGAACATTTGATAAACGTTGAATTGCTTTAAATGGAAACGTTACAATGTAACATTGTGATATTAAAGTTTCGTTTATGTAATATTTTTATGTTTAGTGGGATAATATACAAGATGTTCCTAAATAAGTGTATCAACGGTCAACTGTAGATTTTTTTCTCTTTTCCAATTTTTCCTCTGGGTCTTCGTTTCTGAGATACAGGGTGACAAAATTTTATATTTTTTTCAGTTTTTTTGCTAATATCTTGGGAATCGTTTGAAGTACAGACTTGAGTTTTTGTACACACATTGTCACTAATAATAGCTATCTTTTCGCACATTACTCGGTATTATTAGAAGTGCCATTGGCCAATTTCTTTGGCGCCCGCAATCTCTTTTATTAGATTTAAAACTTACGGTGTTTTTTAGACGCATCTTAGTTCGAGGAAATGTGTGATATGATAGCAATCGACGGTTTGAAAAACGCTGTGAATACAGCTCTGGCGATTTGCGTGTTTTGCCATAAATCTTGATCATGTCACTGTATTCATTATTACTAAAACCAGCCATTTCCACTCACTTTTATAACAACTTTAAACGATTAAAAATTAACTTAAAGACGTATGACAATTAATTACCTAACCTTGTGGTGTGACTTAACAGTTCAGCGATCATTTATTTAAATGGTAACTTTGTTATTGTTAAGTATAAATTTATAAATTATAAATTTTTGTCACCCTATGTCTGAAAACGAAGACTCGGAGGAAAAATTAGAAGAGAGAAAAACTTTTTCTTTTTTTATGAGAAATTTACTGATGACTGTTGATACACTTATTTAGGAACACCCTGTATAAAGTATAATAAACAAAAATTTATTATAGATATTCACCATGCGAAATGTCTCAACAAATATGTCGATGCTATTCTATCACCAATACTTAAAATAAACATCGACAGTAAACAATCGTTCCTTTAATGTCGAAATCGAGTCTTTGAGACTTTGGAACCGCGGTGCTATATGGCTCTAATTAAGAATTTTGAAATCTAATTTCGCCATCAACTTTTGATAATATTCGGTTTACAAAATACGTACCAAACTTTTCCAAAAAGCGTAATGCTATACAGGGTGAGTGGTTTACGCAAAATGTAATTATTCACGATTTTTTAAATGGAACACCCTGTATATTTTTTTAAAAATTGATTTCTCGAAAAAGAAGATAACAAATGATTTAGTGTTTTAGTAAAAATAATAAATTCAAATTGCAACAAACTTAAAGGTAATCCAATGAAGAACTCTAAGAATAATAATAATAATAAGCTGACAAAAATTTATAACGTAGCCCCCAGAGGAAAACATCCAAGGGCGTAAGATCCGGAGATCTAGCTGGCTAGTTTTCTACACCACCTCATCCTATCCACTTCATTGAGATATTATCTGTACGTTTATCGAATAGTGTGAAGGAGCACCATTTTGTTGGAACTACATCGCACGAATTCTTTCTAACTCGATATCTTTCAAAAGGTCAAATAAATTAGTTTCCAAAACTGTAAATATCTCTCATCAGTGAGACTTTCTTCAAAGGACAAGCAAAAGAGCCAATGGCAGAAATAATCAAATATGCCATCCCATTAACGGACGATTGATACTGGTGGTCGGCGACGCTTAAAATGTGAGGATTACTATCAGAATTTAGTAATGATAGTAATATTTATTGAAATTTGCATTATTATGAAAATCCGGTTGATCGTTAATTTTGTTAGTTATCCATTGGCAGAACGCTTCACGATTTTAAAAATCTATTTCCGTTAAAGCCTAATGTTGTTCAATGTGATAAGGGTAGAACAAAAATACACAGGATACCAAATACAAAAATTAGCTAATTATTTGACAAAACATCAAACAATATTGTTGCAATTGTTTCTAATAAATTGTAATATTGGCCTATGTGATAATTTTTTAACTACGGGTTTTTAGAATGTTATCACAAAAATATTAATATCTTAAGAACAGTTGGTTTTATGACCATACACTATCAAAATTTTGCGACGCATGTTCTAGACAATCTTAAACAAAATGTTTTATGTAGCTCTTCACTTTCGGTACGCAATTGTTTTGTTAGTATCGTTACGATGTGGAGTTTTGCACGTAAATTTCTACTATCTGTCAAAATAAAGCTATAGTAGTGTGAATGCCTTTGCTAACTACATACACACATCAATAAAACTCTTTAAAATGAATACTAAACACTATTTCAGCACTATCTCTTGGCTAATATTCAGTTTCTTACTCATATCTTCAAACATCTTTCTATCTAAGAATTTAGTTAATATATCAGCCAGTTGTTTGCTTGATTCGAACATCGAACTGCACCAATACTATGTCTTCTAAAAAACGAAAACGAACATCCATATGTTTTGTTCGTTTTTGTGCTGATTTGACCTTTTTCATTTTGATTGTACTCTGATTGGCGACTCTTACAATATACTGTTTCTGACATATACTTTTAGCTCCTCACCTAACATTGTCACAGCTATCATTTCTTTAACTTTCTTTAACTGTGCTGCAACATATTCTGCTTCTGTCGTCGATAATGCTACTATTCATTGTCGTTTTGAATACCAACATATTGGAATATTACCAAAAAACATAATAAATCCCGATATTGATTTTCTTGTGGCAAAATCAAAGTCTAAATTAGTAAATTAGTAAATCCATAATTGTGAG
The DNA here is from genome assembly GCA_030710515.1 of Abscondita cerata. NCBI lineage: Eukaryota > Metazoa > Arthropoda > Insecta > Coleoptera > Lampyridae > Abscondita > Abscondita cerata. The sequence goes on along the minus strand of JALBCR010000791.1, from coordinate 193,250 downwards.
TTCCTTTTAGGTTCCTTAATACTCGCTTCACCATCTTCCAATGCGATTTTGGTGGTTTTCCATAAATCTACTCAAGAAGTTTACCATATAAGTGAAGTCAGGACTGCTAAAAGACGATAAAAACAATAAATTTTCTATAGCTTCTCTATAAGGCATGTTTGGTGAAACGTCACTAACGCTTTTTATATAATTTGATAATCCTGGTGTAGAAATCGCTTTAGATTCATATTAAATCTTTTTTTGTAGAGAATTTTTCTTGTTTCACAAATAAACTACCGTCGTTATTTTAAACGACCTCCATACCAAAATAGTTTTGGAGTTTTCCTTATTTTATTTCGAAATCCTTCTGTAAATGTTCTAATAGATTTTTTATTTCGATTTCATCTTCTACCGCAATTAAACCATCATCCACGTAAATTACTCAAATCAGTTTCGGTTTCTTAATTTTAAAGAAAACGCAATTATCAGTTTGTACTGTTCTAAGCCAAATGGGTGTAAAACATCTACAAATTTCAAATTCCAATTTCTTGGAGCTTGTTTAAATCCATAAATTCGTTTACATAGTCTGCATACTTTTTTCCGTTCCATCCTCAAAATCTTGTGCTTGTAACATATAGATTTCCTAAGAAAGATTAAAAATGCGGTCTTAACGTCAAATTGTACAAGTTTCATTTTGAAAGCTGTTGCAATTGCTAAGATAAATCTAATTGACTTATATTAAGCTACTGGACTATACGTATAGTAATAGTCCAATTCAAACTGTACCCCTTGACCTCCGATCTTGCTTTATGTAAATTATTGTTTTTATCCCTTCAGGTAGATCAGCCAAATCACAAGTTTTGTTTTTGTTTAATGCATTAATTTCTTCATTCATTTCTTCTTTCCATTTCAGATATTGCAATGGTTCATTGTAACCTACGTCCTCATCTAATGTAATCATAGCATATAGTCTTCAATGTGGATTGGTTGTTTAATTTGACTTCGATATCCCAATTCTCTAGTTTCACTTGTATCTTTATTTCTTTTGCTTCATTTTCTTTAATGTTTCCTACTTCAATTTCTTGAATTATTTCATAGTTTTTCTGTTTTGGGTGGAGTTTTCATTAGCTCTAATTGCTACTAGTACCTACATAATTCTGTTCATTTTTCATAAATATCACATTTTGACACAAATTGATTTTGTTACGGTCAGGTAAATAATTTCGGAATCCTTTTGTTACATCTGAGTACCTGAGAAATATTCCTCGTTGACTTTTAGTATACCATTTTCGTCTCTTTTCTTTTGGAATGTGTATATACAGGGTAAAATCAGCAACGGTACCGAGATTAAGCTAAACAGGAAAAGTTTCACAAGTTTTGTCATTTTAGTATGTTGTAATTTGATAAATGTTACATTTTAAAATTATTTTGAAATATACAGTATGTCCCAAAAGTGTGTGGCGCATCAAAGTTATATTTTTTCTTATGGAACACCCTGTATTTTATTGCGTATTTTAATTGCCCGTAAAAAATAAGGTATACTTTCATAAAGGTTTCCTATACCTAAATACAGAACGTTCTGAGTTATGTAAGTTTTTCTAAAATATGGAGTATTAATAGATTATTTTACTAGGAGTTAAACAATATAATTGTTAAGCTTAAAGTTTGCTGGCGAAACAATTATATTTTTCAACTCCAAGTAAAATATATTATTTTTTCTACAAGCGTTTATTGCTAGTTTTCATTTTTCATGTGTTATTTTCAAATTTTCGAGATTCTCAAGTGTTAGAGTGACGTTTTATTCTCGACGAATCAAGTTGGTACCAACCTCTGAATAAATGTGAAAACAAAAGAACTGTTGCTTTTAATGTTTAGACAGTAAAAACCCTTTTTTGTACTCATAGCCTAAGATTACTGATTTCTCGGTTATTCTCGATGCACGGGAAGTTCCATTTCCCACACCGCGGTGTTTTTTAGTTTCCGAGGGAATAGGGAAATTTTTGTTGGGTTGGTATTAGTTGACAACGCAAAGCAAATTGTCAAGCAATCGGCGGGACAGTTATACCAACTCAAATTTCTTGTAAACACAAAAAACTAAGCAGCTGTGAATTAATTTAATTATGAATTACTAGTCTTTAAGCACCTCCTACGGACGCAGGAATTTTGACCTATAACTTTTGACCTTAAAGTCATACGTCAAAATGATGTATACAAAAGATGTTTATCTTGTCAAGACAAACATATTTGGTAATAAAAACAAAAATTAATTTTGAAGTTTGGGGAGAGTGGGTGTGGCCAGCCTCCCCAGGGGGTTAAGTTAGAGTTTTAAAAACCCTTGCATCCTCCTTAAAAGCCTCTATCGAATGGTGTATTCAGTTTTGACAAAAACAGAGTAAACGTGCTAAATTCAATATCATATTAACACATTCCTATTGTATATATTGTATATAGTATAAATTTAAAGAAGCTAAACGGATGTTATCCATATAACCTCAAACAGTAAACATGGTTTGAGAAATATTAACTGATTTTCTCCCGCATAAGTTTGTTCGCCGTTTTGTTTAGATTCGTCCAAACCTGCAAACGCATTCGCGCGCAGTTTCTTTGATGTCGGAGAAAAAACCGACAAGTTGCGGGAACGCGGCAAACCGTTCGTGGAACAATCAGGACTTGCGAATCTGTTCTAAAATTCGTACGTAGCACCGTCCAAATTAATGTTCCGATTGCCGTTCGGTTCGTTGTTCTGTTTGTTCCTCGGTTTGTTGTTCAGGTGTGTACGAAGCTTTACAATAAGCATATTAATATGAACTATATCTTATGAAAGGAGAGTTATGTAACTATAATTAACGACTTAACGTTACGTTAGTAGATTCCATTTACTATTTACACATATTTTCTTGGAACATTCGATAATTAACTATCGGGATATGATGACCCTATACTTCGCAGGTTGTGCGCAACTGGATACAAGAAAATAACTTGGAGCTGTTACCCTGGCCAGCAAAAAGCCCAGATTTTAACATTATCGAAAATGTTTGGGCTCGAATACTTGCTGTTATCCGAAGACAACAAGGGCCAAATTTTATACCAGTAAACCGTAATGCACTAATTGCAGCCATTGATACCGCATGGGAAACGATTAATATTAATTATATTGATACCTTGATAGCGTCAATGAGCAGACGCCTCCAAGAATGTATCAATAATAATGGAGGTCACACCCATTATTGATTTCTTATATTTATTTATATAGTAATACCTTTATTTAAAAAAAGTTTTCATTTAATTTTAAACTATAACTTGGTATCTTAATTATAATTATGTAATAAATTCTTGTCAAAAACTAAATATATACGTTGACAATAAGAATTGCCTTAGTTTTTATTTTCACTTTTATATTAACTACAGAAAAAATGAAACGTCATAAAATATACATTTTGTAAGGACTAAATATTATGAATAGAGAGTTTAATGATTTTTTTAATAACTTACAATAATTAGTAGGTTAGATTTATTTAAAAATAAGTAATAATCAGTCAACCCAAATAACCATGTTTAGTTTTTGATTTAATTTAAAAGTTATTGCTTGTAGACGTTTTTAAATCAAAATTATTTCTAATTTTATTTTGTAAACATTTCCTAAACAAAATTTTGATTCGATAATTAATCGAGCTATGGTGTTTAATTAGCGATACCTTCAAATATATTCTTTAAAGAAAAAATTAAGTAAGCAACGTAAATTACCTATTTTCTAAAACGTGCTTAGTGTAATGATTCATTCTACAGTCCTTCTATAAGATAACCCCTGCTGAGACTACCTGCTGTTAGAATTGTAAATGATACCCTTAAGCCCGCTTCACAATGTGCAAACTTTTGTTTACAGAAATTGTGGTGTCCAAGTTTTAAATTTTATGAGTGTACATAAAAAGTATGCTATTTCAAATAAAAATATAATGGCCATTGTACAACCGTTTTTTCGTTATTCAATTTTTTCTAAATTTTTTGTCACCTGTAGATAATTTCTTAAAGTCGCCTATCTCAGCTACTGTTTCAATCAGATACTTGAAATTTTAGGATGAAGTACTAAAATACTTTTAATAAACATGCACATTTAAATCGTTTGTTGTACAGGCTGTTTCAAAATTATTTGTAAAAATGATATATTTTAAACTTAAAAAACTTTTTTATTTTAAATAGAAAACCCTGTATATTTTTATGTCACCTTATTCAGAAAATTATTCTGCGCCTATCTGTATTAGCATTTCCTATAGCTATCTCTTGTCAATTTATTGACAAAACTTATTTTTACTAACAAGGAAAGTATTTAAAATATAAGTAAATTAAAAATAAAAATATTTCTGAAACATCGCAATAAATTAGAAGAAAAAAATCCCAAAAGCCGCTAATGTACGGCTCATAACCAAACTTACAGCCAAAATACTGTAAGTTTGGTCCGAATATCTCGAAAACTTGCCGAGAAGTAAAATGCTAGTGATTTTCTTAATCAGCTTCTAAAAATACATATGATTCACAACTAAAATTGTTTTCAAAATTTTCGAACTTTAAAGTCGAATATCTCGAAAACTGTTCGAGATATCGAAAAGCGAGGGGCATATTCGGTAAGAATTTAATCCATCACAACGGGAACCGCGCAACGAGCAACGACGACGGCGATGACCACGCACAGAATAGCGATCCTATAGTAACCAAACTGTAAGCATTGATTATAAAATTCGCTGTAAGTTTATAGGCGTTTCTTTTCTCCATCTTCTAAACGAAAGAAAAAAAATGTTAGATTAAAAAAAATAATTTTAAAATGTAACATTTATCAACCTGCTACTAAAATGACAAAACTTTGAAACTTGGCCTTTTTTATGTTTTTCTGGAAATTAGTTATTATTTTTAGTTATTGTTAATTATTTTAAATAACTCTTAAGAAATTAAAAACTAAGGCCCAACCCTGTACACGAAGTGTAACAAAAGAGAAGAGGGCACATTAGGTTTGCATCATATTTTAACGCGACTTCGCTAAATATTTTTTATTGGAAATAATACGAATTCGCCCTATGACACCTCACCCTTGACCCTGGGACAGTGAGGGGTTCTGTTTATAGTTACACTCTAAACGAAGACGTGGTGATTGGCTTCATCAGAGCACAGCATGCAGTATTTCTGCTCTCGTTATTTGAACATGAAAAATATAATAAAAAAATTACTAATAAAAGTATTTTTTTAGTCGGCGAAGTTTTTAATTACTTTCAACATAAAGTGATTTTCGCGATAGGTATGTACATACACAATAAGTATAAAACGTTTATCAGGTAGGCGTTGAAGTACATGTGAGTTTACTTAACCTCGATGGCAATGACTGAATAAACCTGATTCAAATGACCCCTTTATTTGAATTAAAAAAATTAATACGATTCTTATCGTTTTCGTTTATTGCATTTCGTCGAATTTCCTCAACTCGTAATACGTATTGATTATAAAATGAAAATAAATAATTTGCGCTGTTCTTTAGTATGTAATTGGGTGCGGTTAATGCAAGCGTATTCGAAGGTATTAATTTAACATAACCGCTTTCGTTAATGTAGAGATGAGCAAACAACAATACAATGTTACAGAATACATAATCCCAAAATTTCTGCGCAGCAATTACGAGCCCTTCGTTGATTTACAAAAGATGAAACGTCGAATAATCACGATTACGCCAAAATAATCGGACCCAAAAACGAAAAGCGGGAGCGTGCGCGTCGAGATTAATTTCATTTATGTAACACACATTCATTGAACTCGCAACGATATCATCTTCGTGTCGTGTGTGAACCGCAAACCCGATCGTTTTAATACATTTTTATACGTTTTCGGCGACAGTCGAAGAAGTTCAGTCATTGATTGTATCCTTACTCTACGTCCTTTCATCTACGCTCATGCCTAGTCTAGTATTGAACGGTCCCGCGAAACGTAAAAGCCGGTAGCATCAAACATGAAGTGCGCTTATTACGAAAACATTATTTATTATGAGTGATTCAAAGAAAAATCAAGGGGACGATTCGAAAAATCCCCTTGATAGTCCGTCGAGTTCTTCGGGAAGTGCCAAACGTTTAAGAGACCGAGTACGATTTTTCGAAAAAGTATGGACCGGTAATAAGAGTGGCGTGTTAGAAGCTGGAGATTCGTTAAATGTTGACGAACTTGAAAACAATTAGAAGAGGAACGTCGAAGAAATGTTGGCACATCGCAATTAGAACAGGTGACACTCCGACACACACCCCAAAGTTCACCAAGACATCACGTCACCGAACACCACAGCCAACGATTTTTTCCCGATGGCTCGATCGAAGAGACAATTAAAACCATCGAAGAGGCCGACTCGTCGTCGCCCGAATTTAAAAGCGTCAAATTCGAAAAAGTTACAGTCCGGAAAGTCGTGCAACAAAAAATTGTTACGACAACCAGTAGGACACCATCAGAGTCCGAAGAAAGATTTTTAGAAGATTCAGCTTATCAGACGCAGAATGGAATGTCTCAATCGAAGTCGTCGAGTATCACTTCTTTATCTGGGCGTTTTCCTTCGGAGGAGAGCCTTAGGAGGACCCCATCTAAAGAAGCTTTGAAAGACGATTGGGAGTCTGGAAGTAACAGCAGCAAATACACCAGTTCGTCCGCCGATTGGTATCACGAATACAAAAATCAAAGTTTCCACAGCGGCTCATCGAAACTGGAATATGTCAGAAGCCGGTCGCAATATGACAACCATATTGCGGTTATCAGAGGTCAGCATGCAATTACATTTATTTTGGCTTAATCGAATATCTTATTTTATCGGGGTATTTCAATTAAAATATCGCCTTTTTCCACGTCCCGATGATTTTTTACGCATGTGTGTAGCTGGTAATCGATTTTGTTGAAAATTAAAAAGAAACAATAGCGTATAATTAAGAAGCCCAATTTATGACTGTGACCGTAATTTGAATTTCTTGTTTAAATACAACGTAATGAAGTATTAATCGATCATAGCTCTTTTATCATTTTGACAATATTATCTTCGCTAAGAAATCCTTCTTTTTATATAATTAATGATAAGCACGCATTCAATTTCTCTAATCAAGTTGTTTGCTTGCTTTTATAAAATAAATTGATAGGTGGGTAAATTGAAGCAATTATCAAATTATTTTTTGCTTTAGCACTTATTACATAATATGCGTTCTATTATGTTAAAGCAAGCTATTGTTAGTCAAAATTTATGAAACGAGTTCCAGTAAATTACAATAGTGGTATACTTAACTTTTCTTTTGAAAAAAAATGGGTAGACGATGTACGCATCCTAATTAGGGTTCTGGCATTTTAATATGGCGTGATTCAAAAACCGCATTACGGTTTTGAGAAAAGACTGATCTCTATAGTCTACCGGCTGTATATTGGAGGAACTTAATTATTACTTTTGCGTCATATCATTTTCTTTTGTCATAAACTACCTACATTTCCAATATTTTTTTGTGAATCAATTTATATTATGATAAAATGTACCTATTTATAACTGTAACCATTCCCTACCCCTCCAAAAAGAATATACAGGGTACCTACAGTATGTCCCCTGATAGGTGAAACGACTCTTGTAAATGATAAAAAATTCTCGATCTAATTTTTTTTTCATTTTTTGGGGTTCGGCCCTGCTTGATTAAAGACTAATTTTGAACATAATTTTACTATTGAAAAATCAGGTATGCATTGGAAATTTTTAAAAAACATATATCTCTATAGACTAGAGTAAAGTACCTTTTATGTGGCAAATACGACAAAAGGTCATTAAGAAAAGTTGTTGAGAATCAACATCTCGGCCCCTATACCAAGTTTCAATATCACGGGTCAACTTTGATTTTTCATTTTTTTAATATTATTTTTCACAAATCAAAGAATTTTATTTTTAACTATTCTTTTATTATGAAGAAAAAAATTAAACACTATTATAAGTTATTGGTTTAAGTTCAGCTTAAATGTCAGCCTCAACTAAGCTCCCTCCTAAATTTGCGCATTTTTCTATACGGGTTCGGAATTCTCCAAAAGCTTCCTGTACGTGTTCTCTAGATCTAACTGCATGTGTTATTCTATTTTTTAGTATTTCACTATCATTTGGAACGTGTTCTTGTTTTATTCAAGTGTAAAAATTTAGCAAAAACATTAAACATTCGCAATTATAAGATTCTACCCCCTTCACATTTTTTATATGTTCATCATTGTTAGCCAGTTTTTATAACCTTTCCAACAAATTACCCCAAAGTGCCGTCAGGGGGTGGCAATTTAAATTGTAAGTGTAAAAATTGAGCAAAAAACATTAAACATTCGCAATTATGGAAATAAACCGCCGCAGATTTTTTATATGTTGATCATTGTTAGCCAGTTCTTATAACCCTGCCAACAAATGACCCCGAAGTCCCGTCAGGGGGTGGCAATTTTAATCAAAGTGTTAAATTTAGCATAAATATTTTCTTCGCAGGATTATGGGTATTTTATTGTTCCCCGCTTTTTTTATGTTTTTTTTTTTAAGTTGTTATAACCTTGCATATTGCCCCGGTGGGGTTTAGGGCAATTTGTTATCAAGTTGTAAGAAAACATTAAACATTTGCAATTATGGGATTGTACCCCCGCAGATTTTTTATATCTTCATCATTGTTAGCCAGTTTTAATACTTTGTATAATATTCCCTGTAGTTGAAATTATATATTGAGATATTAATTTTAATAAAATTTTCACAGATGCAAACGATATTTCCGTGAAGTTTTGTGTCTGTGAAAATTTTACTAAAAAAATTAATATTTCGAAATCTATAACTGTAAAATATTTTAGTTGAGTTTGCCCCTGAGGTTTGCCCTGTTGGTTTTAGTATTTTGTGATTGATGGGCAAGATAGCAAAGATAGAGAAAAAATGTTTTAGACAAAGTTTTTTATCACCTACAAATGATTTTGTTTTGTTTACCCTGAGATAAACTAAACTTTTTTATTTCAAATGGTACACTCTGTATATTATTGCATTTTATTTCCCTGATGAATTGAGGTATAGTATATGTATAATGTGGGTGTCCAAAATGTATAGTTTCCGAGTAATATCACAATTTTTGAAAATATTAACGGTTACGACGTTCTGAAGAAATGTGGATATTTAATAATAATAATAATAATAATAATAATAAATTTATTGTGTAATAAGTAAGTACACAAATGGATGGAAATTCAGCGAATCGCTGTTCTGCCACTCCAACCAACAAAACATTTTAAGTATTACAATAGATTGAATGATTTTAAATAAAGTAAAATTATGCAATAATTATGCAATAATTAAGTAAGTAAACTAGATATTATTCTAATATAAACAGATAATATAAACTACTATAATATTAAAATATTTGTAAACTAGATATTATTCTAATAGAATAGCATTTAATTCGTATAGACAGCTGCAGTTTAAATGGTTGGATTTACCGCACATTGTCCTACATTTTGACACATTTTATGGGTATCAGTTTTTATTCTTTTTTCGCAAATGCCACGGAGAACTATTTTTGCGCTCCCGACATTTTTGTTCTATTACCAATTTCGAAAAATAGATACTTTTCGAAATATCAAAGGAAAAAGTGGTCCGAGTTTTAGTCAATGTAAACGAAAGGTAAGAAACGGAGCAAGTATCCATGGCAAATCAAGAAATCGTTGAGGTGATTTTAAAAAAATGGTAGAAAAGAGGCGGTAATAAAAATTTAAAAAATTGTTTCATACCGTTAAAGTTAAACGTAAAAAGGTTCAAAAATGTGAAACAATAAAAACTACAAGAATTAATCAAACATTTTTGGAAAAATATACGTAAATGATAAAAATTGATTAAAATACACAGAGAATATCTCAAAAAGTTTCGATCTAAGTAATTCACGGACCAAAATTGTTGTCCGCAAAAAAACGCGCAATCTGAGTGCCGTATTGTGGCGTTTGTCTTTTTTTAGCGCGGAAATGGGGCGCGAAAGAAATATTTCAAAAATTACCCCCTTCGCGACGCTATATCTCAAAAAATGTCGATCCAATTAATTCGCGGGGTAGGCCAAAAATGTTGGGCGTTAAAAACTGAACACAAAAGGACCCCATAATACCAACAAAGGCATAGCAATGTTTTCTAAATACAAAAATTCAACAAAAACATTATACAGTCACAAAATTAGAATTGTACCCCTGCAACTTGCAACAATTTTTTTCAAGTGCAAAAATTCAAAAAAATCGCAAAGTTAGGATTGTACCTCCGCAGATTCTTTATATGATGGTCCTTATATCTATGGCAATAAATTACCTCAAAGTGTAAGTCAGGAAAGGCAATTTTACTCCAAGTGGAAAAATTCAGTAAAAACAATAAACAATTTTTGTCCCCTTCTGACGCTCTTTTGGGGTAGTTTGCGCTGTGGGTTGTAATGAAGGTAATACAAAGACCAACATGTAAAAAAAATTGCGACTACAATCCCAACTTTGCAATTATTTAATGTTGTTGCAGAATTTTAGAAAAAAATTGTCAATCCCTGACAGAGTAACTTGTTACAAGGGTTATAAGAATTGGGTGTTTTCATAAAACTAAAAATTACAGACAAGACATAAATGACCATGACAGAGAACTTGACTTGACATACACAAAAAATTTAAACAAGGTTAAATAAAATGGATATTATAACATTCTTCTCCACTCAGTTGTATGTGACGTCATAATCTTAAAGATACTTTGATGGGTTTCGATTTCTTCTTTCTCGAGTTTTTCTTTATCTGGCTTAACTGTGCTCTTATCGTGGTTCGTTTTGGACTTGGATAAATGCAGGTGTGAATATGAAATATTAATATTGTGAGAAGCTGATGACGCAGATTATTTAGGGAAATTCCAGATGAAATGTTGTACTAATATTCACCAGATCTGAACCCTACCGAGCACTTGTGAAACCAACTGGGAAGAACCATTTGAGCTCGCCCTGATCGCTTTCAGACCTTAAGAAACTTTAAGCATGTTTGGTTGAAGAGTGGAGCAGATTTCTTCAGGAAAACCTTGCAATATTGGTTGTCTTGGTATATCTTAGCGTCTGGAATGTGTTATTAAACATCAGATATTGAAAGTTTATCTCGTACCCATAGTTCACTTTTAGTTATTTTTTTTGCCCAATTGGTTCAAAAATCTTATTTTTTTTAATAAACACTATATTTCTATAGTGTCTTAAAATGTAAGTAAATAAAGATTATTAATTTCTCATCAAAGGTGGTTTTTAATAGACCAAGCAACTGAACAAATACTTTTGTCGTGCAGTGTATTGTATTGTATTGAAAACACTGTTGAAATTGTTATTTAAATTAATTATATTTCAGAAATTGCAATTTTTGGAATTGATTAAATTTAATTCTTAGATTGCAAAAACTCATATTTTGCAATTTTTTGAATTTACAATTTCACTTTTACAAATAGTTTTTGATTAAAACCATTAGTGGATCAAGAATTAACAGTTTGTAATTTTCAGTGTTTCCGATTGTGCCTACGACAATTCATCACCCGGTATAATTATTATTTTTACAAACATTGTTACTTTAGTGTTGACAAACATCTACTTAAAATTTCAGTAATTTCATGGGAATTTTTTGAGTTAGATTTTTGATCGAGGACTCTTCACATTTTAAAACAAGAAAGAAAAGAATACAACATTTTTTCTTTGATTCAATTTAAAAAAAAATATTTCTGGTTCCATAAATTCTTATTATTTTTAAGTCTAATTTTATAAAAATTTGACTAGTATTAATTATTAGAAGAAGTATTTTTCTAACTTATTGTAGTAATTATATTTGACAGTTTGTTTGGGCAATTTCTAAAATTGGGTTTGTTGTCAATTTAAATTGAAGTCTTTAAGAACGCAAAGCATTAGTTCCACATCTTTAACCTCACAGGAAATTGTCTAAATGTAAAGCAGCTAGTTTTAGAAAGTATCTTTTTGGTTTCCGCGATAGACAAGCTTTAATTTAAATATAAATAATAATAAGAAAAGAAAAAAGAATGCGCGCAAAAAATTAAAATTTCATACTAAAATAGAAGAATTTTTTACGCATTCTGTTGGCAGAGTTACATAATGTCTACACTAATTAAAATTGCAAATGTTTTACAAGTCGGTGACATAATTAGAATGTTTTTTTTTGCAACGCAAATAATCCAGTTTTCTGCAAAGAAGCAGTTTGTTTATATCTAATCTGAATAATTTCAGGGATTAGCACCAAATTTGATTAAAAATCATATTATGTTTAACAAAAAATTAGGCGCCTCACGCTATTTTACATATTTAAATTATTATTTATACAGCATTTGACCATGAACTGAAAAAATGTTACAAAAGAAAAGCAATTTTTCAATGTGTTACATAATTGGCGGACGTATTAGGAGAAGCCAAAAACGACATTATTAAATTGGTAGTCACGGACGTCTCCGCATTATCAAAATTACTATGAAAAGGACGAGGTACCTTCTCGGATTTATCTTTTTTCGGAAAGATTCAGATTAACCTAAATTTTCTATTCACGCAATGCGTGCAAAAACTACGAATAAATCAAATCTGCTATTTAACATAGCAAAAGTATTTGTATGTTTAAATGTATTATTTGTACTATAATGTCGTCGTTTAAATGCTTATCTTTAAGAATTTACATTATTGTAAAATTAAGATATTAATGGACGTGCTTTAATTAACACAAACGAATGGGCGCAGTTTCTTTGAATCGTGTTTGTAATTGTCATGTTTTTAATTTTAATACATAATCATTTAATTGTGTTAATAATTTCTAATTACGGATTCACATAATTGAAGTTGCTTGCAATCAAGAAATCAATGTTTTTACTGTAGGTACATACATGCCGCCAAATCTCATATCTCTATAACTTATAAATTCTGAGTCTTACTGACATAAAACTCACTTTCGTGTGAAAGATATAGATAGCACCTTAGATAGCGATATTGAGAATTTCATTTAAATGTTTCTTTCATTATTATTAATCACAACACAATTTAAAAAAAGGATATTTTATTTTCTACAACTTTAGCTTGAAACGACATTCTAAAACATGTATACATCTACGAATGCAGTAATTGCACTTCACATAAAATACATGAGAAGATTTGGTATTTTTTTGCGCAGGTTACTGCACATTGGCGCTATTGCGGTGAACTGGTGAAACTAAAGTTCGAGGCAACGCAACGTTCAAATACTTTAATATTAAATTTTTGTGGCGATTTGTATCTATATTTTCACCATTTTTGTACAGATTTTTGTGATATAACATTTCCCCAGTAAGAAACAAGGATTTACACTGGTGAAACTGGTGACTACAACGAAAACAAAAACATAGGTTAGAGCAGTAACCAGTGTCGCAACTAAAGTAAAATTATCTTAGAATTTAGATCGTTCGAGCGTGTTAAATCAGTATAAGTAATGTGAAAAGAGCAAGCTTTTCTTTCAAATTATTTGTTAAATCACAATAGTCATTAACATGAGAAAGACGTCGGCTTTCAGCTCATTGAAACACAATTTTTTAGGTTTTGAAACGTTACCCTCTGGCAGTAACCTTCATTACATTACTGTAACATTACGCGTATTATTTTAAGTACAAAATTCACTCAAGTGCTGTATTCGTAGATGCATACTGTGGAATTAATGTAGTTCTGTGACGTATTACTTGCTTGGTCATTTTTTAATTCAAGTTTTTAAGTAGAATAATAGATGAAGTTTGTGATATACATTCCTATTCGTCGAACATTCATTTACTGATTAAAAAATTGTACCTAACCCAATTTAAACAATTGTTTACAATATTGCCTGGATAATAAGTTCATAGAAAAACATACAAAAAATTAAGAACAGTGTAGTATTATTTTCCTATTTTAAGCTATTTTTTTTAATTGTAAAAATTGTTTAGAATGGAAGAATTGATCATTTTAGGACTATTTTAAAATAATTCTAAATTTGTAATTTCAACCTTTTGTTTTCTGTAGGCCATTGCAACAAAGTCCGTCCTAAAAAAACAATGTTTTTTTGTTTTTTACCGTCCATTGGTAGACTAATAAATAAAAATTACTGGATTGTGAAGTTTATTTGTTGGTTTTATTGTGTTTTATGCAAATCAAAAGCAAACAATTTTGTTTTCTCAATATTTCCGGAAAAAATGCTGGAAAACTGATATTTTTGATAAACGTTATTTTCTTTTGAAATTTGGTACATAGACGTATAATCTAATTCTGAACAACTTTTCTCTTGAGCATTTTTCAATATCTTGTTATCTAACCTCACTTTTTACATATTTAAGAAATATTTTTAAATTTGCCGCCATGACAGTGGTCACATGATATTTGTCAAAGTGTTTTTTTTGTCATTTGATATGCTGAATTTATTTGCCAAAAGAAATTTTCGGATATCTCAATTACAAAATTTTTTCCCATTTGTTGCAAACTCTGTGCCGGTCACTGTATAATTCTTAAACAAAAATAAAATGAATTTCCATTGAGAACATAAGTTTAATTCTTAACATAAAAAGTACTTCAATAAGTTTATCACTATAATCTAAGGAGTTTTGGTTTTGTGTGCGCATAATGATGAACCATAGAGTTATAGAATAGTGGTAGGAGTTCTACTAGTAAATAGTTTCTGCGCATGCGCATACGTCATTACACATGCGCAGAAGTGTATTATCTGCAAGGATTTTGATGGATTCATTTATCCATATCAGGATGTGATTAATATTTGTAAGACAAGTGAAAAGTTATAAAACAACCAATTTATAAAAGTGGTGCCCATTTAAGTACAAAATTTTCAGTGTTGTTTTTAGTAGATATCATCTGTATTGAAACATTTTTTAAAACGTAATATTTTTTAACAATTAAATACTCATACATTTGATTACAATCCTTTTGAAAACCACATAATTAATTTAATTCGAGATGTGTTCGAAAATATGTTTAATACGTTTGCATTATATTGTAAAAATATTTCTGATCTTTCTCGTACTAAGAGACAACAATTACATAAACTTATATTATTTAAGGGTTGCTAAATGTAAACAAAAAATAAATAACAAAACTGACATTTAATAGAATCCAATATTTCTAGTTAACAGTATTCTATAACAATAACTCAATCGTGATGAACCATATGCGACACTTGTATGTAGAAAAGTAAAACTCCCTACAATATATGCTGATGAATTTAATTCGGAATTGAATTATATGCATATAATAGAAGTGTGTACATAATGGAAAAAGAGTTACTTGAAGAAAACCTAAACGATCTAAAAGTTGAAATTGATAGAAAATTAGATAAAAATACAGAAGAAATTAATAATATGCATAGAACTATATAAAACCAGAAAAAAAGAAAACCATGGAAAATAACAACAAAATAGTAGAAGGAATAATGAATAATTGTAGAATAAAAACATTAATTTTACCTTGAATTAGTTTACGTAAAATTATTATTATTAAAGAAAAAGATGAAAGTAGCAGAGTTAATCGCTGAGAAAACGTGAAAAGCCATAAAATGGAGAGTAAAAGGAAGTTTTGATTTTGAAAAAGTTCAAAATCTTAACCCTTAATTTGTAAAGATTTAGATTAAAAAACACTGCAAATTGAATCAGTATTTCCACATCGATTACCGTGAGTATTTCTTAATTACAACAAATGGAATCGCTGTATTATAAATATCAAAGTATTTCCTACCAAATGTTCTGCGCAGAATTCCACATCGTTCCGATACTAACAAACCTGTAAAAGAGTATCGAAAGTGTGGTCCAGAAAAAATAGTTCAAATAAAAGTTATAGGCAATAAAATTTCTAACAACTTTTTTTGTATGATTGATATTTGTAGAGATATTGTTACTGTCACATGATTGTCATATCTCAGTAGTTACTTATCGGATCAAAAAATAGTTGTGCAGAATTAAATTACAAACAACTTTTATTTAAAGAAAAAATGTGTAAAACGATATTTTTTGTAAATATTCCAAGAATTCTTAAATCCATGTAGGTTAACGGTCATTTTGCCTCGACCGAGTATGCACAAAACCGAGTCAGATTTGCGCTATTATAAATAACACAAGAATCATAAAAATCTGAGCGAAAGTTTTCTTGATATCGTGTTTACATACGGATGGACGGCCGGGAGGCCATCAGACAATTTTTTTGTTTTATAATAACATAGGTCATAGGTACTAATTCAAATTCGTCGTAAAAACGTAAAAAAAATTGTAGTAAAAAACACAAATTATAATATGTCGTAAATTATATTAAAATGAAATGATTTTTCCATGATGCTACTATTCGTGTTAATGCTTAACACTTAGCGAATTACAAACATAATATGTAAAATGCCAACAGATGGAAACCAAGTAAGCGATTCAGAAATGTAATGAAATCTGTCAATAGTGCGTTATTCAAAAAGTTATAGAATGAAAATAGGTATTATTTTATAAGCAATCAATTTGCGCAAATGTGTTTAGGTACTGCTCTAATTATGTACAACATTATCTCTACGCTCGCAAATAAAAAGAAACATTCAAAAACATGTAACATTTTAGTAAACTGCGATTATCAATATGAATAAATTTGATCTTCTTCAAAAATAGATACATGTGTGTGGGATCTTGGACATCAGTCGTGATCAGGACAATTTATTTTAACCTTGCGCTTTTTGCAACTTTTACTTCTAGGCAATTGTGCGTTTTATTGACACCAATGAAAACATTTATGATTTTTTCTATAAGGACACATTATTCTGTTTTCCACTGTTTAAGGAAATAATATTCTTTTTTACAGAGTATTATTGTCATATTTGTTGGCACTTAATTAAGTATGGCAGTACGGCTGTTTTAATTTGTGTTTATTTAACTTTCGTTCCGTGTGTTGGTGTATGTCCAGATAATGGGTTTTTGTAATGAGGCTAATTCTTCTGCTGCTTTTTCTTTGGAGAACCGAACTTACTATGTTTCGAAGATACCAGTTTCCCGCCTACTGGTTTTTTTATTGTCGCTTTCCCTTCACAATAGTTTATAGTAGTTTGTGTTCTTCATGTCTTAGACTTTTGTACAACAACTGATCAAAATTACAAAATCCAGTTAACAAAAACCTAAAATTAGACTGTGTCCAAAATATACAGTTTTCCATCTCTTAACATCTTTATTTACTTCTCTGTCCTTACCTTCTTTTTTTAGTACTTTTTGTTGTTTACTCTGTCCATCCAAGACACTTTCAAAATCCTGCGGATACAGTATGTCCACATTTCAAAAACTTAATTTGTTTTTATTGTGTTTGCGTTTAGAGTCCAGACTTCAATGTGTACCAGACGCCTTCGACCAGACCTAGCATTCGATAAATTTTGAGTTTGTATTTTCTTGCCTGAGTCCTATTGCTTATTTATCCAACTTCTCAGATATTTCATATTGTTAATTTGTTCGATAGTTACGTCGTCTATTAGACCCATTAATTACTTTCTTTATTTATTTTATTTACTAGAAGCTAAACTTCCGGCAATTACAACAGAATCTTCGGCATACCTTGATATTGTGTACTATTTCGCTACTTATTTCAATATCTTCTGTTGTTTCCCCACAGTGCTTTTTTGGAATACGCATTCGAAATGGTTGTTGAATAGGACACATATCACTGTCTTACATACAACTTTTGATAGGCCGTTCTCCTGTTTCTTCCTCTTCTACTTAAGTAAGACGGAGCGGTGAATAAAACAGACACAAGAATTTCGAAAAACTAAAATTACCAGCGTAAAATAGACGTTTCAGAGAGCACATTTTCAAAGAAAAAATGACGATTATTCGATAATTTTTCCAAAAAAATTTATTAAAATTCTAAAATTCACGTACCATGAGATTAAAGCTATACTTACCTTTTCGAAGAAAGTTAATGATTGTGGAGGATCTTCTCATATATTATTCGTCCTGCACTGTCATCATAACGTCATATGACCAATATTCGTACATGTGTGAAGAAAATAAAGCGAATTCTTCATCAATTTTTTTGTGCTTACGTTTCTCCCATGTTAATTTTGGCGCTAGCGACATTGCAGTTTGTATAGTATAGAACTTTTAGGCGTTGTTGCCCCCAGTTGCCAGATTGTATCCTACCTTGACAAATGGAGGATTTTATTTTAATAAAATTACGGTCTAATTTATCAGTAGGAGAATTTCAGTCTTGTATGGTCGGCCATATAAAATCTTTTTATCTTTTTACACCCACCAGTCTGTTCAATTTTTTCTTTTTTTCAAAAACTCGCGTCGATTTGAAAGAAACATAGCTTTGTTTTGCAGATCCACCCCTTTGTATGCTCTGTCAAATATAAAACTCTTTTTCCACGACATACTTAGAAAACGGACGTTTCTTCTCTACAAATAGTGAGGAAAATTCGTTTTTCCTCACTAGCGAGGAAAATAATGTCGTGTTACAAAAATGCCTCTTTAAAAAATGTAACAATGTGTTATTAGAACTATATGCGCCTAGTACTTAGTTAAACAATTTAATTTAGTATTCAATCAGGTTTGTTTAATTTAATATCTGATATTTCGACTCTTAAAAATTGCTACCCTAGATTTATTGGTTAGAATTACGCGGCTGCGCTATGACAGATTGAGACCATACTGATACTACAGAACACTGTAGCGAGACTATTGGAACCCACCTATTATCAACTTTTGCTGTTACGTACGAAAATGTGACGAAATTCTGTAACAATAAGTTACGTTTATAATATTACTTCTTTCATTAGGTTGTTTTTTGGGGAATGTCGTGGAAAAAATGTTGTGTCTAACACATGAGTAAATCCTTCCTCGCTTTCCTCACTTGTTGGCCAAATAACTATTTCAAGTTAATATAATAGCTTAGTTTTTGAATTGTTATTATGGGTGTAGTTATTCGTCCGATCTTTTTTAATTGGAATTTACCTTAACTACTATTGCATTGCCTCTAAGAATATGTGATATTTTATTTCTGAAGTGTTACACATTAGTTCTTTCGCTTCGTGTGTACGTTAAACTCGTAGTGTTTCTTTTGCAGTTTTTCCATTTCTGCAGACTGTTCCGCTAACCATCTCTTTTTTGTTATTTTTATTTTTCATTTGATCATGGTGTTAGTTTGTCTCATCATTATTTTCGTTCACCTATTAACATTAGTACCTTCTCGGTCATCTGTTTTTGTTCAGGTTTCATTTTCTTTTTACTTTCTTCTCCATTTTTAAAAAATGTCTACAGTTTAATATTTTCCCAATCATTTTGATCTATATAGGTTCTCCTGGTCGTTGGGGCCTTCCTGTGAAGTTTTTAGGCGAATCGCTCAATGAAACTTCATATACTTTACCCATTCATTTTGTATAATATACAGGGTGTTTCAGAATAAAATGCTGATCCTTAATGGTGTCAATCCTTACGCGATTTTAAGAAGAAAAGTTCAAATAAACATATGTCCGAAACCTCTTAACTTTTGATCTACAAGGTGTTCAAGTTTTAAGAAAAAAAACGTTTTTTATCATAACTTTAATATCTTTATAGATATTTTAATAAAATTTGGCATATGCCTTCTAAGCTACAACAGCTATTTTTGATTTAGAAATTTTAATTTTTTATTCAGTGGTTATTTAATGTTAGTTCTTTTATTTTAATGTTAAAATTATTATGTATTAAATAATCAATAATTATTTGATAAATCTTTTTTACGCGAAAATATATCTATAAAGATATTAAAGTTATGACAAAAAACGTTTTTTCTTTAAAACTTGAACACCTTGTAGATCAAAAGTTAAGAGGTTTAGGACATATGTATATTTGAACTTTTCTTCTTAAAATCGCGTAAGGATTGACACTCTTAAGGATCAGCATTTTATTCTGAAACACCCTGTATATTTTCGGCTATTTTTATTCTCAAGTCTTTCCTTTCCGTTACATCAAGTGTTTGTCAGCATTAAATTACGTTTTTTTTTTGGTTTTGGCGACTAATAAGTTATGATCTGTTTGTGCGCCTGCCTAATTTCTAAAACATTTACTGATCAAAATGTAGTCTATTTGGTTCTTGACTGCATTTTGTGATAAAGTTGTAGTGACATTTATAGATGCAGCCTGATGAAGTTAATACCATGTATTTGTTTGTATTGAATTTTTTTTTCTTGTGATGATTGTAACGCGTGATTCAAAAATTTTTCATCAAACTTTGCCATGAACGACAAAGCAAGATATAACAGGTGTATCTTAGCTTAGCTTGTACATTTGCAAATTCTGACAGATTTAATTTCAACACATCCAGTTTTCTGCATTTAGAGTAGACGTACGTGAATTTTTTCATGGTCCACTTTGATGAAATTTTTTTTAATCACGGGTTATCATACGCGTTATTCTCTTTATGCTCCAAGTGCATACTCTCCTATTATGTCCAAAATCCTTCCTTAACTTAACTTTCTTTCTTGCTTATAGTATAATTTGTCTGTCAAACTCTTTAATATATTCGTCATTCTTGTCTGTTGTGTGAGCATAGTTACTTCTGCCCTCTACCAGGTGATTGTGAAATTGTTTTCTTCTTTATATATCACGAATTCCAATATTATTTAGTCAATGAAATGCATCTACTGCATTATCATTGGAAGAAAAAGTAGATGGAAATGCAAAAAAACCTTGCCTACTAGGACGAATTAGCTTTTTGGATTTTTCTCAAAATTTTCATGACATTACCCTAAGTCAACGTTTAGATAGATGAAAAATACGCAATTCTCTACAAAGGTATATTATGCAATTTAAAGATATTTAATAATATATATGGTTTGTTAGAATTATAACGCCATTGAAGTCGCTATACTCTTGAGCGCTTTTGGTTGAACAGACGGTATATTAGATAAAAAGCAAGAATAACTAAATGACTACATTTATTTACATTTCTTAATAACTGAATCACACATTCTCATCAATTAGTAATGCACTCCGTAACACTTAGAAACATGTGCATGATTAATAAGTACCCACATAAACTTTAGAATGTAAATGGAATCAACGTGTAAGATTGTAACTGACCACAACTAACACGTAAGAACAATTAGTATTATCGAAACAAAATATTACCTGAGGGTCTAACTCATAGCTTAACTCTGTGAATTTGACTATTTTTGGCTGAGTACACTTTTCTAAGAGTTCAGAAGGAACGTCAGAAATAGCCAGTTATCGTAGGTATCTGTTATAGAATAGAAAAAAAGAAATTAATTAATAACGATTGCAAAACACACTCACACTCAGGTTGAAGCTGATGCTACTTTATTTAACAACGACAGCAGATGTTTCCATAATTTCCAATAATATTTAGATGTAACAATAAAAATACAAAACAATCTTTTATGATTTAACGCCAAGACAAATATTGCTTTTTGATAAACTTGTTTTCAAACGAAAGATAAACACGTAACATTCTTATCGGCATAAAGGAAATACTTTATTAGGTCGTGATGTAGATATTTTTTGTAAATGTACTTTGCGTATACAATAGCGTTTGTCGCAGATTTCCACATCATCTTTACACTAATAAACGTAGTATAGAAACTGAGCTTTGAAAACAATTGCTCGAAAAAATGAGAGAAAAAAATGGCTTTGTAGAAAAATAATTCAAATAAAACATAACAAAATTTATCGGATAAAAAATAGGTTATACAAAGTTATGTACCTACACTTAAATTATTTGATGTAGGTATAAAAAGATTTTTTTTAGTAAATAGTCCAAAAACTGGAAAATCTATGTAGGTTGGTTAAGGGCTCTTAAGGCTCTACGGATTATGCCCGAAATCGTTGCAGATGTGGAGTAAAAAGGAATTCTTTCGCATATAAATATTCGGTTCATATTTCGAAGAACAACAACAAATAAAGTAATAAATAAGATGCGATGACAGCATATGAAACTCGTTTTTTGAAATGCCAAACGTATTTACTTCTTAAAAATTTACATTTGAAGACCTTGGCTTCTTAAAAGCCATAAATTAAAGAAATAATCTTGACTTAGTTCTCGACATTTTTTAAATTGAAGGGGTTACACAATCTTAATCATATAATTTAAGTATTGTTGCTTTAATGAATTGAACTCCATGGCAAATAATCATTGGCGTTAAAAGAATGGCCAATTAAAAAGTGTTTTTAACGAGCACAATTACAATAGGTCTTGCTCACGTAGTATAAATTATGCGGTATTTTAATAAACATCGTCCAATTATTTTGGGTAACTAAATCATTTCCTGCATTATTTAAATGGCTGTAGATGTTAGGTCTGCAATTAAAAATGCAAAATTACCTCAATGATTTGCAAAAAAAAAGAAATAAGGCAGTTTTTTTATAGGTGCACAAAAGTATAACCGTACCCGTGACAATAAAAAGAAATTTAATCGCTTTTACCAAAAAAGGAATATCTTGTAATAGTGGCAAATATTTTTTATTATTGCAGTAGTAATGATGCGAATGTACATAATTAAAAAAAAAAAATACGTAGACGCTCGATCACATGAACACAAAAATCCCAACCTTGTTCACATTAACGCAAGAGGGGGTGGGGTGTAAAAATAATAAAAACGTTTATTTCCATTTCAGATTCTTATATAAGTTTTCATATCGAAAAAATATTTTTCCAAAAAATAATGGGGTAATTTTAGTTTGTCTTTTTGTTTTTGAGCTGAACTTGAAAGTACAGCTTTAATACCGATGATGTCCGACATATCAAAATCATTCTGTTCGTCCCACTCCAATGATATCTTCAAAGCTTGAATAACTTCACAATCGTTACTTTTTGAATGTCGGGTTGGTCTACTGTATCCTCCGTGCTGTCATTTAGCTCATCTTCTTTGTTTTGTTCACTGTCCATGTTCCATTGCAAAATATCTGAGGCTGAGAAAAAATTGAGCTACATAATGTACAAAAGTATGTTTTTAGTAAAGTTATAGAATCCGATATAACTTCTTCGATTTCCTTGTCTTTCCAGAGTTCTTTTAGTTTGCCCAATGGAATGTTATCTTCATCTGTAAATTCACAATTTTTACCAAGCACTATGTAAATGTAAAATGGCATCTTTTAAGGTAAGAAGCATAGTTTTTTGGGGAAGGGCAAAAATTGTTTCACTTAAAATTTACGGGTATGTGAACTATAGCTTTTGGACCATGCTTACCTCTGGAAAAAATGTTGAAAAAACCCTTCCTTAAAAATTTCTCTAGTCATCTACGCATTTTTATTATTCTTGTAATGTATGGAATTTTTGACATTTTTTAAACTGCGAGAATTTTTTGATTTGCCAATTACGAGTTCTTTCAGTTTATGGAAACCCGTCGCATTTGTGAGCAGCCTAAAAATGTTAAGCTTTGTTTAGCAATTTTCAGACCAGAAACAGTTTTTTGTTAAGTGTAACATGGGTTTTATCAAGCAGCATTTTCCAGTATAAACCTGTCTCATCTGCATTATAGATTTGTTTTTCAGAAAGTTCTGGTTGAGATGACAGTTTTTCGTTCGTAATTTTCAATTACCGGATTCCACAACGATTTTTAAAACGCTGCAACCACCCATCACTTTTACATTAGTATTTGTTGCAATTGTAATTGAGTACAAATTTAGTGCTTTTTGTTTCAAGATTTCCCAACTAACTGGCAAATGTGTTTCGGAAACCATTTATATAATTTCTTCTCCACCCTTGAATACAAAGAGGTTTTCAAAGCAAACTTTTTACTCGGCTTTAATGTGTGGCCAACGGTACAAAAAATCTCTGTGTTCACAGGACCGAGTTATTCACATATTGTTGAAAACAGTTAAGTATTTTTAAAAAATTCCAGGTACATAAATATACACATCACGGTGTATTTAAAGATATTTTGAACACATCTATCTTGAAATGTAGAATGTTCTGCATCGGATTTATGACGTGAACATTTCGTTTCATTTCTTTACTGATGCTTTGTCTACTTTCTTGTGATGTACTACGCCCAATTTCCATTCATTTTGTTTCAATACCATTCAAATATCGAATCTTTCTTACCTTTGGTTTTTTCTAACTATTTGTCCTATCTTCTTATTTTTAATGTCTTGAGTATATCTAAGTGAAAATGAAAATTATATATTTATCGTTTGTTTGTTAAATGTTAAATTGATTTTCTTATAATAACCGTATAATCAAAGGGTATGAAATTTACGAGAAATTTATTGTAGATAAATTTTACCTCAGTCCACCAATTTTATTGATCGTTAAAAGAAATATTTGTGTAACGTTTTCTTTGTTTATTTTCCACAAATTAATTCAGAATTCATATACAGAAGGATTGTTTACCAAGTCGGTATTCATGTAAATTAGGGTTTTAGTTTTTCCATTTTTAGTCTGCTGATCTTTGCATTATAACTAAAATTAATCATCGAAATAAAAATTCTAATTATTACTATCAGAAATTTTATACTGTACGTCCCTATAGATATTTACTCGAAATTTTTTAATTCTAACAAAATATCACGTTATCAGGATACGTTTGAATTTTGTAAAAGTATTTGAAAGTTACGACCTGTTCGACATTTTTTTAAATTCTAACTTCTACTTTTTATTGCATAATTTTAACATTGTTTCTATGCAAAAAATGGTACAGTTGCTGGAATTTCATGCGTATAGCTTTGTCAGATATTCCAAATAAAATTATGATTTATTTTCCCAATATCAAAAGTTCCCAAAGTAAACTAGTAAACAAAGTAGTAAGCTAGAAAATAGTTTGAGCAAAATCGGCATTTTGGCGATTCAAATTTTTTTTTGACGGAATCGTGTAAAACACATAACAATGAGGTGAGTTTATAATAGCCAAAATGTCATTGAATATGAGGAACACCATCAAAAAGGGCGAAAAGAGTGAAAATTTTGAAAAACGATACTTTTTCAAAATTGTTTTGCATTAGAACCGTAGGAGTTATTTAAATTTAAAAAAAAAAGTTTGCCTTTTCCATTTCCGAAGGTGCCTTCGACGCAATGGAAAGAGCCATTATGGTTCAGTGGATTATTCCCAAAATGTAATTAGATGCGGTATTGAAAGATCACCTACATGCTAAGTTTCATAAAAATCAGACCAGTGGTTTTTTAGATATCGTGTTTAGATACGGACGAACAGCTGATCCACTTGGAGGCCAATAGACAATTTTTTTGCTTCATTATAAACTTACTAACTCTAATTGTTAAAAATCATATAAGCAGTCAAAATTGAACTTTGTACATCATGTTAAAAAAAAACAACAGCAAGACATTTTTCTACGGAACTAGAGGGGTTCCAATCGTAATCCAAAAATTTTACAAACACGATTGTTGACTTAATTTTGTTTCCAGTGCAAGGGAATAAGAAAAGAAAAAAAAATATTTGACGCAATACTCCTTGGTTGAGTAGCGAAGAATCTTTTAGCAATTTTTGAAATTTTAGGAAAGTGCGCTTGATGTTATTTTCACGCGACCCAATGTTTAATTTATGTGTTACCATTATTTTTCGATTATCCTTGTCTACGTAAGAGTATGAGTAGAGTTTGTTCCGCTTAGCTGGAATGTCGTCCTAAATTCCACTAAAAGAGTGAAAACAGTTATTTTCGCATTTGTCGGATCCTATTACATCACTGAATTTTTGAATCACTGAAATGTTCTAGTAATAAGCGCTTAATAAAGCGTTTATTCAAAATTCCAATCTTGAATATGATGTATAAGAAAAGCTAGGGCATCAGTTATGAAAGTCTCACCACAAAGTGAGAGGACACAAGTGTATTTTTTACTTTGTGGTGAGAATATGTACATGCATCTTCCTCTGCAACTGTCATTATGCCGTATGAATTCTGAACCCTTCGTCTGAAATCGCTTTAGTTCATTCATCCGGCCATTAAGAGCTGAAACAATATCGTAATTCTTATTCATCCAATGAGCAGTTGTCATAATTAGACTTCCAAAACCAGAGGTTGATGACATTTTGACATTTGTTCTTGGTCCAGGAAAATACGCCAAGAATATTTTTTCTGAAAGTGGAGTTAGCTAGGAATTAGAAAAATTAGGTTTCACACAAGTAATTAATTGTGTAAATCCGATTCGAAAAACCATTTTAGCAAAACTGTAGGGTAGTGGATTAGGACTGGTTTTGAATCATCCGTGTAGATTTCTTATCTTTTTCAAAAACTGCTGGTTAATCGTTAAGAGGGTTGCTTCATTTTTGAAATATCGATTCACATTGATGGTGGTCTATCCATGTTCACATTTTCTATCAATATGTAATTGTACACTTGCTTTTTAAAATTAAGTACTGATACATTATCACAAAATGTAAATCATAGAAAATCGTAGAAATTATTACTAGTATTAAAAGTAACAGCACAAAAATTGGAGTTTCGATATAATGCCACAGTATACATACTAACGACCAGTAACGAAACTTCTCGGCGGCACCTCGATATTTGAATTATGTTTTTAGTTACCTGGACGCCATTTTGAAAAATGTACATTAAAAAAATTTTTATAAATACTACGACATCGAGACAATGTAGGTTGGCGCACATTTTATTTCCTAACATACATAAGTAAACATTAGTGTACTTTCCTAGATCCCAAAAGATAAAATATGAGTCACGATAGTCTTCGTTGAACGAGTCGAATTATACACTTACTAATACACCTAATGTGCTTACTAAAATAAATAATTGCCTTGCTTAAACACGACTATTCGAAAACTTTGACACTAATATACGCCTCTGCAAAATAAATTATTTAAATCGTTCATGAACATATGATTCTTGAAATGCTTATTACAAACTGGGGTCTATTACAATTATTAACGAAGCGTTTACAAGCTTTTCAAAACAGTATCAATTAGAGGATAAAGTTTAAGTCATCCGTTATCTAAATTATCCTGCTTCATCACTTGGAAATAAAACTAATTTTATAGGCCAGTGGGCTATGATCCCTTAAGACTGTAATTTAAAAAAAACTTATGGCTGACTTGCGCAAATTCCGTGATGACAAGCAACCTTGCATTGTTTAAGTATACCCTGAAACTCGTTTTGGGATATTAGTATGTA
The DNA here is from genome assembly GCA_030710515.1 of Abscondita cerata. Lineage (NCBI taxonomy): Eukaryota > Metazoa > Arthropoda > Insecta > Coleoptera > Lampyridae > Abscondita > Abscondita cerata. Next base: position 166,159 of record JALBCR010000791.1, on the reverse strand, counting down.
TACTTGTGATAAAACTAAAAATAATTCTGAAATTAAATTAATAGTAATGTTATCAAATAAGTTAATTATTAAATGCGTACCTAAACTTAACACTGAAACACTTGAAACTAGTCAGTCTCAATTAATAATGTTGAACTAATACTACAAAGACACAAATAACACGAATTAGCTGATATACGCCATTTTGAAAAATGTGAATTTTGATGCATGAAACATAAAGTTTTGTACTGAACGTTAGCATGTATACTATTATAATGGTCTGTCATTCAAAAATAGTTCCATAGTTTTTTTAAACTTAGATATGTATTGATTTGCAAGAAGGTAGTAGATGATTATACAGAGTGGAACAAAAGTCTGGAAACGCTCAATTATCTCACAAATGGGTAGCCCGAATTGTACAACATGTACAACATTTTGGATAAGTATATTTTGGGATACGAAGATTTCAGATTTGATATCTGCAATGTTGCCAGATTTAATTACTTGAATTCTATTTTGCACGGACAGTTTTATTTAATTTATGACCTTCCTGACTTTATCAAATATTGAGTGTTACATTATGGTTGAACTCGTATTGAAGGGGACATTCCAATACAATATAATGGGGTGAACTATTTAAAACCAAAGTTAGTAATAATATCAGAAAAACGGCAAATCTGGCAACATTGCAGATGTCAAATCTGGAATCTTCGTATCCCAAAATGTTGTACAATTCGTACTACCCATTTGTGAGATAATTGAGCGTTTCCAGACTTTTGTTCCACTCTGTATAATCTTATACCACTATGAATAGTAGAATTTTTTGTGCATTCTATATATGGGAAATCTAAGCTAAGATTGCATGAAGAGGAGTTCCTAATATTATATGAATGAAACTGCCTTTTAAGAAAAGAATAATGCTGTTATGAATGAAGCTAACCGTTACTAAAATGAATAATACCGTTAATGACGTTTTTTGAGTGTGGAGAATTGCTCCGATTACCGATCCTTGGACAACTCCGTGATTTGCATTTAAGTTTTTAGTTTTGACGTATTGTTTCCTATTATAAGATGCAAACCACTTGATAGAGACTCTCTCTATCCCATAGTACTCTATTTTTGCAAGTAAAACTTCACTTCTACACAATTAAATGTCTTACCAAAGTCGCCAAACACAGCCGCCGTAGAATATCCCCCGTTTACACCATTACATAATACATTCTATCTGTAGTATTACGATTTGTCAGAAACTAATAATCACTAACTTTTCTATTTTTTTTTGGAATCTGCCATCGATTTGGTTGGCGGGAATCAAATTGATTTTCTCTTTGATTTTTATGTTTTAGTACGATGGTTTGTGTCTTTTTCAGTTCGATGGTACAAATCGTTGGTTTGCTGAAGAAATTTTTATAAGCAACTTTAATAGTACCATTGAAGTTTACGTTTTTTTTTATCTTGATTCTCTCTCTCTCTCTACATTCTTTGCCGATAATATCCGGCCTGAATATAATCCTGATCCGTAAAAATTAACACATAGAGACATCAGCGACCGCCAATCTCGAGTTGTTCCTTTGCTGAAGATGTACTATTTCACATGTTTTCCATTATTTTCTACATACTCGGTGACCGGAGTCCCAAAAATTCACCCTGCTTTTTCATGACTAAGACGTTCATGAATGGTAGGTTGTTCGTCTACGATCGTCATAGTTAACCTAATGTTTGGACGTTGTCTGTTGAGGGGTGCCACGAACTCTTCCACTATACCTACGACAAACTGTCGTTTGTGGTCTTACTTCTCAGATATTGGAAGTACCTATTATCAGAAAATTTTTATTTGATTAGGATAATTATATTCTACCTATAATTATTTTTAAGGAAGTTTAAAAATTAAACGCCTTTCTTAGAAATCCTCAAATTTAACACTTTATGTAGTTTCTTAAATTGAACAAAGAAGTTTATCCTTTTTTACAATTTATTTAATTTCCTTCTGTTAGTTTTTTTCTCTACTCATTGTTAAAACTGCTAGGTTTCATTTCTCAGTTCTAGAGCTACTCTTCTGAGGGGTTTTCAGTTTCACTATCATTTAACATAATGAAAAAAAGAATGTGTGGATAATAATGATACTTCCTCATTAGTTATAATGTAGAATGTTGTTATGTAGATAATTTCTTAATTCGTTTTCTAATTATTTCCAGAGCCTGATGAAGGAAGCAGCAATTAATAAAGCTTCCGAAACGTTGCTTAAATTGAACAAAAAAATAAGCGTTTTTCTTTAAAATAACCCTCTCCATTAAGAAGGAATAATAATCTTTTAGAACGAAATAAATATAATGATACTTCCTTAATTTGAACGCTTGCTAATGTACCAAAGATAGATGAAGCACATGGGAGGTTGTTGTACATACTTACCTTTTTTCAGAAACATTTGTTTCTCATCGTTATATAGATTTTATATTATTTTAAGTATCACACCTCATCGTGTGTTGATATAAAATTATATTTTTTTTGCAACTGTCGTATATCATTGCTTATAGAACATAAAAACCCTTAAACAACACAATTACGTTGCAAGGGTGGGTCAGGCTTGGCATCGTGCTTTTGGTGGTTTACCTAAACCGAAGGATTTAATTTTATATGTGCTTAAATTTAAAGAAAGAATGATTTTTATTTATTTATCTATTTATTCGTATGAAACGAACAAAAAGCGTGTCATTGCATTTTGTCGTTCCACGTGCCAAAACTTGCGTGACATTCAAACGAATGCGTGCCTTCATAGACTTTTTTCTATATTAAAGAAAAGCATTACTACAATATATTGGTTTTAACTTGCAAATTTTATAGCCACTAAGACATTGACGAATAAATGGAAACTATTAGGTCATCGAATGAAATGTTATTGGTCATTATACTTAAATAAAAAAAATAAGTAATAATTTATTTACATTATTGCAAAATTAATTAATTTTTGTTGTTTTAGATGAACAAGAACGGGTACAAAAGAAAACTTTTGTTAATTGGATTAATTCCTATCTAGCCAAGGTAAGTCAATTTTACATTAGAATTATATACAAACGATAGATTCAAATATTTCGAAAAAATATTTGACCTAATATAAAGAAGTTCCTGTACAAAAACTTTTTCGAATAAAGTATCTGATCAAATATTCCACCAATCAATAAATTATAATTGCGGCAATTACTAATATATGTGTATAATTGAAATACAGGAATTTTAATACATTTTAGCATATTAATGCACATTTAATTTAAATGTTAAACTGTTGTTGTGAATATTTTTTACTTACAAAACTGTTTGCAATTAAATTTCAACTGAAATTTAAATGAACAAATTGGTGATCATTAATTATGTAAATTATTTTAAAATTTAATTCCACGATATCATTGACGATATACATAAATTTAATATTTAAACAAAATGAAATAAATTTCAATTATGTATGTAATATTTTGTGTAAATGACGTCATTAAATTTAAAATCAGTAGAATCTAGGGAGTTTTAGTATTTTGTGCACATAACGTTGAACCAAAAGATATATTTGTGTGTAGAAAAGTAAAACTCCCTAGAATCTAGTAATAAATGTAATTTGAAATTAAAATTATGTACCGGATGACCCAATAAGACTGTTCTCGGCCATATCTCGGTAACCGTTCGTCGTATGACTTTGGTGTAAAAAAAATATTAGGTAAATCGGTCATGAAGAATCGCAGGAAAATATTTTTAAAAATGACCACCAGAGGGCGTAACTGCCATCTTAAATTTTTAAATTGCATTTCCTATAAATTTCGCATAATAAACAAACAATTTTTTCCACATTTGTAAAGAGAACCAGTTTATCTATCATTTTCGTAAAAACAAAAGTTCAGTTATTTCAAAAACGAAGATGGCGGGGGTGTTCAATTGTTTTTGCAATAACCTGCTTTAACTTCTTAACGGTTTGACCGATTTTAACAAATTTGGTATCGTTGAAAAGAGCATTTCTTAAGCAATAATATAGTAAATTTAGTTGAATCCTTTTCCGCCAGGGGGCTAGTTTTAACTCCATGACCCAAATTAAACAAAAAATCAAAAAAATAAAATGGAATGATATGACTTTTTCTTTATGATAAAGTTGCCAAATAACATCCAAATAGGCCTGTGAAAACCATTTTTAAAAATCTCGTTCCTAACTTCAAATATTGGGAAAATGAGAATAATGGATGTTTGAAGATCGAGGACCGAGCGGTAAATTTTCTAAAACTATTAAAAATTTAGCACAAAATTAATAAGATGTTAAAGAGACAATTGTGAATCTAAATAGAATTCATTTAGGTATTATTTAAAAAAATATATATCATCAGAACATTCATGTTGCTCCAAAGGGACTAAACGCATTTTGAAATAAAATAATAAAATAATGAAAAACAAGGTAAGTCTTGGCTTGGTTTTAAAGTAAAGTAAAAGCACCCTACACTTTAGGCCTTGGAAAATGAAACAAATGGAACACGATGCATTATAAAATGACAGTCGTAATTTTGTAAATTATTTTGTTGTGTTTACATTAAGAAAGTGCAGTTTTTTGAATTTGTAATCTTTTTTAAAATGCCGATTTCTAAACAAGAAGCATTTAATATGCTGGCAATCTATTTTGAATGTTTTCAAAATGGGATTATCGCTGCTCGCACCTTGAACTTACATAATGCGCACTTTTGGGCCCGAAATAATCCGCGCTGGTTTGGAGAAGTTGTGGGATAATTGGAGGGCGGGTTGTTGGTCCGTTTATTTTGGACGGAGCATTAAATGGTCGAACATACCTACATTTCTTAGAAAATGTTCTTCCAATTTTAATGGACGATATTCCGCTGGACGTCCGCCAAAATATGTTTTTCCAACATGATGGTTGTCCCGCCCATTATGCCCTTGCTGTTCGCCAGTATTTAGATGCCACCTGCCCTGACCGTTGGATCGGAAGAGGAAGCCTGTTCCATTGGCCTCCAAGGCAAGTTTTGTAATGTTATTCGCCGTAAAATTGCTTCAGTATTTAACACAAGAATCTTTGGATGTTGCATTTTGGAATGATTCTGTTTATAATTGCGCACATATTAAAACTTATTAAATATTTCAAGGTCTCCCGATTTAACCTGCCTTGATTTTTATCTCTGGGAAGAATTAAGGATATAGTCTTAGCAACAAGGCCAACTTCCCGCGAGGATATGATTACAAGAATCAGAATGCCATCTTGAACATCCCAAGAACTGAAATTGAGAATGCTGTTCTTTCAACACATCAGCGTCTTCAGAAGTGCATCCAAAATAACGGAGGACATTTTGAACACCTGGGTCGCCATTAGATTCCTTTTTTTTCCTTTTTATGGGTTTTATTAAAAAACGGTTCTTTTAGAACCACAGACCATTTCATAAAAATAATTCCGTAAAGTAACTATATTATACCTACTAAAATCTTTGTAAATGGTTCCAAAATAGATGGTCTAACATATTCGAATTCGGATATAGTATACCTATTTAGGTTTTAGGCTTACTTTTTAAATTAAAGGTTAGAATTACGAGAGTAATATAAAAGTGACACTGATGATATATTTTTTTTAAATAATACCTAAATGAATTCTATTTAGACTCACAATTGTCTCTTTAACATCTTATTCATTTTGTGCTAAATTTTTAATAGTTTTAGAAAATTTACCGCGCGGTCCTCGATCTTCAAACATCCATTATTCTCATTTTACCAATATTTGAGGTTAAGAACGAGATTTTGAAAAATGGTTTTCACTGGCCTATTTGGATGTTATTTGGTTATTTTATCATTAAGAAAAAGTCATATCATTCCGTTTGATTTTTTAATTTTTTTTTTAATTTGGGTCATGGTGTTTAAACTAGTCCCCTGGCGGAGAAGGATTCAACTAAATTAACTATTGATTCTTATTGCTTAAGGAATGCTCTTTTCAACGATACCAAATTTGTTAAAATCGGTCAAACCGTTAAGAAGTTAAAGCAGGCTATTGCGAAAACAATTGAACACCCCCCGCCATCTTTGTTTTTGAAATAACTGAACTTTTGTTTTTACGAAAATGATAGATACATTGGTTCTCTTTACAAATGTGAAAAAATAATTTTGTTTATTATGCAAAATTTATAGAAAATGCAATTTATAGAAAATGTCCCCTGGTGGTCATTTTTAAAACTTGAAAATATTTTCCTGCGATTCTTCATGGCCGATTTACCTAATATTTGCATGCATAATGGAAATTCAAATTATTTTTATTTAAGAAATTAAAATTAAATTTACGTTAAGTACTAAAACGGCATGCCATATATCAACTCCCAATAAGTAAGAATTATTCATCATTGTAGTAAAATTTATTTATGTATTAATATTTGTTGGTTGCCGTGAAAATTATTTAAAATTTAAAAATGTTTTTATACATTTTTATTTATCTATGCCGAATGGAAAATTGGAAACTTGAGCGCATTTTGCATTAGATAAGTCGTTAAGTCTTTCAGTTCTACCAACCCACCCAGTTATTAGCAGTGTTTTTGTAAAGGTTTGAAGCTCACATATTGCAATACAAAGAAAAGATTGGTACAATTGAATATTAAATTGCAATTAAAAGATTAAGGGCCAGAGGTGCACCAAACTCGGTTAAATTTACCCGTAGGTTAAAAACAATCGTTACTATGTTTAATGTTTAAATGTTTAAATAATTAATGGATACTATTATTTTTAACCTACGGTTAAATTTAAACGAGTTTGGTGCATTTGGCCCTAAGAAACTTTCAAAACGATTTTGCGCATATATTGAAATTTGATGTTCTCTATCAGATTAGTGGTATTTAATGGGTAGCTTATTTGTAATTTAATTATCGACAGATTTAATCACTTCTTGGTAGGAGTGTCGCCTCCGTAAATTTAGGGGATTTGGGTCTTGCACTTTCACACTTGCCGGCTGGGTTGGAAGTGGGTGTGATGTACTTATGTACCAATGTACCATTGATGTACCAATTACCAAAGATGTTAGTATGGTAACCAAGACCAACGGCTTAAGGTTCCCTCCCAAGCACGGTGGTTAAGGCGCCACGGCCCGTTAACTGAAATTGAACCGATGATTACTTTACTAAACTCTAGCCCTTCTACCGCTGGACTGCGCTCCCAATCTTTTTTTTTAGGTCATTACCATTCATTCGTTTGCATTGTTTGCTCTATAAAATTCTGACAACCAGAAGTATTTAAATAAAGTATATAAACATAAAAAATAATAATTAGCTTCTATAATATCAACTATTACGCTGTTACACGTTAAGAGTCACCCCATCCGTCGTCCAATTAAAATATATCTTTTTTTGAGTAGTGTTAATAGCAACATTTAAAAAAAAATCAATATCAAAGTTATACTGGATGAAACTTATAACTACCCGAAAACTACTGTATTAAATTATTTGAAACAAAAATGATGTGATGTTGTTAATTAAACCTTTCAAGAAGACTTTTTTATCAATTCCTTTCTTAAAAACGAAAAACAACCAGTAATTTGGCAAAGGAAGCCAACCTGTGGTCAGTACATAACAGTACTCTTCTCTTAAGACCTTCTAGATTAGTTGTGTTATGTCACCTTTTACTTGGGGAAGATGTTGACATACGACATATTATGAATCGTCCTCAAAGATAAAAATCAACCGATTCAAGTGTTGAGATCAAGTTGGCAATGCCATGGCATCGACCCACTTCATCAATCGCTTAGGGAACAGTTAATTGGCGGCTTCACGTGCAATCAACGAAAAATAGGCAGACCCACCATTACGACTCGTATTGTCAGTTGACTCTGAAAAGTGGTTGAGGATGTTCTTTAAATGTTGTCAATTAAAAATACTGTCACTGACACAAACTTCAATTGTCAAGTGTCAAATACTGAAGATTGATTTCAAACTTGATCCAAAATGGCTATTCATATGTTCAAACATTACCTACTTTAATGAAACAACGGATTTTTGTTTGAACACGGCAAATTCATAAATTGATGTTTAACGCTACTAACACTAAAATTGATAAGTAGGTCAGTAATGATACGAAGTGAAGTCGAATCTTTCATTGGTCGTCTCATATACCTATTTTTCTTATAATTAAGTTGCAGTAATGGGGATGTTTGTACACGACCAAGAAGATGCCTGAAAACTTGAGAAGATGGAAATACATAAAGGCATCTCTCTGTAGACACTATTTTAATATTCAATATCAGCATCAGCATATACTTTCCTCGCTTGACAAAATCACAGAACTTTCTTTGTCAACATTAAATGTTAAACATTTCATTTTGCAATATTTTTGAAAATTAATTCGAAACTTTTCTAATAAATAATTTATTTATTCACATAATATTACAAACACAAAATAAATCAACATAATTCAGTCAAAGAGAACCCAGTCAAGTCATCCGCCAAAACGAGTGAATTGATTTTCTTCCAGGCCTCAATATACAACTAGATGGGCCAGCATGATACTCACGCCTACAGTAGGAAGGGTTACAATAAATTGACAATGCGATAAATATATGAGTTGAAGCTGTGCGTTACAGTAATGAAATGAAACAAACTCGAGTCGAGAACCGTGCGGACGAACGGATACCTACCAGGGCGGCGCCACCTTGACAGATTTTAATATATATGATAATCTATTTCCATTATCGCATCTTAAACGCACAACATATACAAACAAGAAACAAATAATTAAATGGTATGTGTGTTTATTATGGCAAGCCAAAAATATTGCAAAAACCAAATAATTCAAAAAAATTAAATTTTTATGGAAAAAAATGAAATCAGATCTAAACTTGTTCCGAATTCAGTAAGCAAATTCCTCTCTCACGAAAAAAAAACGGAATAGTAAAATAAACCGTTGTCTACTTATACATAAGTAGCTTTTTGTAGAATTGTGAAAGTTCCATTTTCATCTTTTGTAGTAAAGGTTAACTTGTGCTATTTTTACTTACGTATAATCAAATAAAACAGTGAAATGTTTCGGTGAATTTGAAAGCTAATTCTTATTTTATTATTATTTAGTCATTTCTGTGTTTCCTTATTTTATTTTCATTTCGTAGAAAATGAGATATATTTTCTTTCACAAAAACCGGAAGTTTTATATGTTTATATAATATACTTGTTGTTACTAAGTAATAGTCTCCGTTATCATAAAATTAATAATGAAAAGAAGGTCATTAAAAGGCGGATATTAAATGAATGACAATTAAATAATTACGATGAAACGTCCCAGCGGTCAAACGGCGGCTAGGAAACGTCCCGGCGATTAAACAGTCTTGCAATGTAATAGCGGCACTGAAAGGTTCCATCTCCTTCTATAATGATAATGTATGTCTTGCAAATGAAATGGGGACTTATGTAATGGTTTCCAAACCGAAAATTGTAACACATGTTTCTTTCACTTTTTGCGACGAATTAGAATTTTATAATGAGACGATTTTTTTTGTCTGGAGGCCTGCAGATGTAAACATGGACATCTAAAAATCACTGGACCGATTTTTAGTAACTTCAGTTGTAGTGTTATATATGATACAGGAGATCTGATTAAATTTTGGGTATAATATAATTTCTACTCTTGGAATATTTACAAAAATATTCATTTACACATTTATTATTCACAATTTTTGTTTAAACTACTTTTTTAATTCGATGAGTAATCACGTGGCACTAATTTCTTTAACAATATCTCCGAAAATATTAATTATACAAAAAGTTATGAAAAGAAACTTGTTGTAAACTACATTTTTTTTAAATCGAGGCACAATTTTGTTTTATAATTTAAGGGTATTTTGAATCATGTTTATCGAAAAGCATTAGTTTCACCGAGTTTTACTATCGCATTTAGCATTTATATTAGCACCGTGAACTGCAGCTTGTTTAACAGTTAAATTAATATACGAGTTAGAATAGGACTTAGGGGCCGAGTATTAACTCACGCACCTAACATTTTTTTTAAATCCTCGGTATTTTCAGCAGGAAATTGTCAATTACCTTCGTTAATAAATTATATAAGATCCAATTCCATGTTTGAGCGAAAAATATGAACAAAATGAATAAAATATTTAAATTTATTTTGCAACAAAACAAAGTAAAATTTTCAACTCAATTCTTATTGTCTAAAGAGTTAATTTGTGAATTTTCAAGCTCTCGAACTTTTCTCATTACACAATTAACTATAGTAATTACTTCTGTAGCATTACCAATGATGGTGCTTGGTACGCGCGTGCTAATTCCTCCGCTTATAACATTGATTTATACTTACACAGTTTCTTTTTCGTTTGCAGCGAGTTCCACCGCTTCGCGTAGAGGATTTAATTGAAGATTTAAAAGATGGAACTAAGTTACTCGCCTTACTTGAAGTACTATCTGGAGAGAAACTGGTAATGTTTTTGATTATTTTTTTGCTTTTAATGTAAAGATAATGATTTTTTAGCCTATGGAGAGAGGCAGAGTTCTTCGCAGACCACATTTTCTCAGCAACGCAAACACCGCGTTGCAATTTCTCACAAGCAAAAGAATAAAATTAGTCAACATTAATGCCACCGATTTGGTAGATGGACGTCCTCCGGTAGTTCTTGGACTTATATGGACTATTATATTGTACTTCCAGGTAATTATTGCTTTCATTTAATTAATTAAATTTTAAATTGCCATTTAAAAGCTACGTAATAAGGATTTTGAATCGATGGTGAGTTACTTAGGGAGAATACGTTAGTTTTGTAAATGTTACATAGAAGTTCTAAACCTAGTGTATTTGTTTAGATTGAGGAGAATAGCAGGGCTTTGGAATATCTTGGACCTTGGGAGAGCACGAGCAGTTTGGAAAGTGCGGGCACTACGTCATCGGCGACTAAGGATAGATGGAAACAAGGGGCTCGAAAAACTCTTTTACAATGGGTTGCGAATGCTTTACCAAGGTATTTCTAATATTAATACACATTTTCTTTCTAATTTTTCTGGTTTGTTTTAAAAAAATTGGATAAAAAATAAATCACACTATTGTATATTTGTAACAGACACTTCAATCATATCTTTAGAATTCAAAATATTAAATTAATATGATGATAACAGTATAAATAAGGTTACGATAATTTATATGGAGGAATATGTTCCTCTTCGAACATGTATGATGAAACTGGATAAGCCATTACTCGATAATGTAGTTGTAGATGTACGGGTCAGATTTCATTTAATTCCGAGATTTGAATGAAACATTATTACTGGCCAGGATAATACTGAAAGTCAAAACGCTAGGATAATCCCAGTAAACTATGTATTTCTTATACATAGTACGTTCTATGAGTCTCATTTTTTAATATGCGCATTTGGCAACTAAAATGAAATTAATCGTGCTCTGCATGAAAACCATGACATATGAGCGAGCGTCTAATTTATTTGGAAATCTAAAGAATATCAGAAACACGGCGACTTTCAAGCTATAATGAAATATCCATCAAGTTTCTCACAAAATAGCGGCCTACTAAAGTTAAGGGTGGTAATAAAAATCGATGATGCGATGTTTCGATTTGTCTAACGATGGCACAAATTCGGTGAAAGAGCAAATCTGAATACTGAGAAGTTAGAGTCTGATCGAATTAATTCGATTTCTGAAAATGTTCCATAATAATCCAACAATATCATCGCAGAGTGTGCAATATCGAATGGCATACACAAGATATTATTTTTGGAATATCTCTAAAAAATATTTGGTTAAAGAGCAAATCCGGACCCTAAGGAAATCCGATGGAATTAATTCGATTTCTGAAAATTTTCGATATCCAACATTATCTTTGTAGATTGCGCAATATCATTTAAACTTTTAAACTAATAGTAGGTATGTCTGATTTTCTTCAGTTCGCCAAAACAAACATAGTGAAGATGGTGTAATGGATGAAAAATAATTGGTATGCTTTTGTAAACATTTTTCTAGGTTTTTGAACGCTCATTCCCCAAGCTTGCCAATCGAGCACTTCTTCTTTCGTTAGGTTTGGTGTTCTGACCTGAAATATTTTCTTTTGCTCCGATTCTAATTCTCCCTAGGGCGGTCACATTACCTTTTCTTAACTAGTTTCCAGTTGCATCTGCTTTAGGTAATCAGGCTCATTCATTTTTTTGTATAGACGATGACTCTTTGACTTTCCGGTGTTGCAGGTATGCTCGATTTCTTTCTAATTTTTTTAACTCTATATAAATTTGTGTAGCATTTATCTTGTGTTTGTCTGCTTTGGACACTTTCCGTGTTTCGAAGTACAAGTTTTACCATAGGGTTGGACATTGGCGTTTGTTTCAAGTGAGTGACAGTCACTAACTATCAAATTTATTTCTATGTTGAATCTCGATGTTATGTTTTCTATAATTTTGGTTAGTTTTCCAAGATATTCGTTGTAAAGTTCAATAAAGGTTCCGCTGTTTAGAGGCACTTTCTGGTTATTGGCTTTCAATCCTTTGGATTCCTATTCTACAAAAAAGTAACCATAACATACCTTTTTTGCTACTAGATTTTTTCCTACTAGACTTTGAAGAGAGATTAAGAGATACGCAATAACCTTATTTTTATTGTTTTTAGGGGCATTCATCGTAAATGTTTTATTTCGCTTCTATAAGTGTTTAGCTTATATTAGCAATTGGCATTTTTAAAGTCCCGCGAAGAATATTTTTATGATTGTGAACCTGTCACTGCAGTATATTACCTCTTCTTTGTACTTTTTCAGAATCTTACGAATTGTGACCTTGTGTTGAAAATTGGAATTAATTAGCGCAAATTTAAAGTGGACAAATTTAAATGAATTACAAAACTCTACTCATACATAGTTTTTTTTCATAACAAATGAAGCAGCATAAGTAAATAACTATAGGTTACAAAATATGCCAGATGATCCTAATTAAAAGGAAATGCATTTGTTTTGTTTTCTGGAAAAAAATCTAATGGTAGCAATATTTTAATAAAAACCGATTACATCGTCACAGCTTTCTAAAAGACTTTACGATTGAATTTCTAGACAGCCCAAGTCCAACGTTACTTTTAAGCTCAAAGGAATGGAACACTAAACTGCAGCGTCTATTTAACAAACAGAAAAACACCTAAAACTGCACCATGATGATGATAGCTTAGCTATTGAAACACGTGTACGAGTAAAGTTTTTGGTGCAGTTTTTGCTGTTTTTCTGTTTGTTCTTACTTTTAAGTTTCAAGGTAGATCTTCAAAAATTTCACTTTTTAAAGCCTCTCACAATTTTACTATAGGCATCTCCTTATCCCTTCTTATTTCCTTATTGCAATATTTTCCAGTCTGTTACTGCTGGGTTCAAAACTTTAAAAGTTTTGGGAGTAATTGCAGGAACTTTCCTGGTTTTGCTTTTTATTAATTCTTTGTAGAAAACCACAGGACCTGGTGCTGAACTTTTTTATTGCTCAATTCATAAGTATTATACAGATAAGTTTGTATAATATTTTTCGAATGTGATTCTATATGGAATTTTTGTCATTTAAGTACTCTCTTTCTCTAATGTGGAAGGTGTCTAATTTCTGCTCATTTCCAATTCTATTTACAATTTTTATGTTCGGCCATTGTTTTATGTGACGTTCCATTCTTTGATATTTTGAGTTAATTTTATTGCTAATTCTTTGGAACAAAACTCACTTCTCATTTGAATTAGTCTATTTGGCCAAAGCTTCCAATACATCACTGTGGATACATTTTTTGACTATGTTGATATATTTCTCCATATCACCTTCGGTATACATACACCTTCATTTCGATTCTTCTTTGATAGAGAGAGCTATCTATCTATGTGGTTCTTAATATTTTTTTTTCTTGAGGATGTCAGTATTTTCTTTCTTTGCTTTTTGACAAGGACCAAATAGTTTCATTCTCCTTCCTCCACTCTCACCTAGCTGTTATTTATTCTAGTTTGTTGGCTGATATAATGTAATTTGTAATGAAGGAATTTATTAACATTTCTTGTGCCCATTTAAAATACTAGATTATTTTGATCACATAATCGGTTTTGTCCATTATCTTTAACCATGTCTTAACCATGTTGTCCTGCTATATTATTTTTTATTACTCTCAATTAGATCTTTATTTCTCACAGAATTGTACTTTCATTGTAGGTAACATGTTAATTATCCTTCGGACCACACACCTTGTACTATAGTTATCTTAGTGTGCCTAACATTTACCATTCTTAGGTTCAATGGCTTAGTAATATAGTTATATCCCCAATTCACTAAAAGGTTGAAGTTAAGGAAATCTGATCAGGTTTTTCATTTTTGAGTTCTATCAACTCATTTTTTCAACCAGTAGCCCCTCATTCCCTAACTACGTTTAGGCTGCTAATCAAAGTTAAGTGTCTTTGGAGTTAATATTCATGATTCGACGTCCAACAATTTTATTTGGTGGGGTCGGTCAAATGCAGTTCTTCAGAATCAGCTCATAATGGTAAACGATTGGTCAAAACCTTAACAATTATATCAATAAGAAACGACTGTCATAGACGAGAGAACTTGGTTAAATCCTGTTTTGTAAAAGTTCTTCTTAAGTGCTAGCTTGCGTTCTTTAAAAAGTGTTAACAGTGCGCTCAACAGGATGATAACCTGTTCAGAGTGTATATCATTTTTTTCTGGTTGTTTCTTGCTCTACCAACTCCTATTCGTTCTCGTAGGTTATATCTTTATATTGTTCTTCTTACTCGTCTCTTCTATTATGGTTTTTTAGTATTGTTTCTTTTATGTGGATAGATTACTAGTCTATATACACAACCCTCCTACTTCTCCCGGGCTTGGGATCGGCAAAGACACTTGATTAGCTATTCATGTTCCACTGGAGTAGTTCCTTTTTTTATCAACCCTCAAAATTGCATGAAAATCCAGATGTGTTTCATGAGGTACCTGCTAGACATGTTTGTAAGAGAATTTTGGCTAATCAGATTGTACTGCAAACGTTTTTAGATGAAAGTTTGAATAGTTCAATTTACCTCGGATTATTAGAACTCATTATTGGGATTAAAGCCCATAAATCCCAATTAATTAATCATAGGGGTCATTTTTCAACAAAACGGTGTCCCTCCGCACTACTTTAGACATAAATTACTTTTAGGCCCTACTTATATGATTAACTACACCATATTGGCTGCCACTGTAATAATAGCACAAGAAAACTAAGTGTAACTGTTCAAAAGTGGGGAGGGTGCAACTTTTCGTCTTCATTGTATACAAAATTTTAACAATCTGATTATCATGACAGTTTTTTATCTTCATCAATATCTAATTAATTTTATTAAACGTTAATTCCATAACTATTTTTTGTATGCTTTCAATGTTTTCATTACCTACATTCACACGACAAAACAAGAAAAAAATCAATACCGAACCACTTTTATTGTCATTCCTATTTTAGGACATGCTCTAAACATAAACAAGTACTTTTTCAATTAAATTTGATCGAACTAAAATAGAGTCTTATTTCATTTATTTTAGATCTATTTACATTAGTAATTGCACTCTTAGTATAAATGAATGAATGTGCTTAAAATATTGACTACGTCATCCTTTATAGCACCTGCTGAATTATTCATTATGGTGATGGCATAGAAAATTGTGTAAGATATTTGAGCAATAATTCCAAATACTGAGTTTTAAGGCAAACAACTTTTACAATCAATTTGTTTAAGGTCTATTTCACTGCCCACTGTTTTTAACTGTTATTATTTTTACAGTATAATTGTTAATATTGTAGGCTTATATATAAAAGCCGAGATGTAGAGAAAGAAATGTCGGATTGAGTTGAAAAACATACCAAATGATTTAGGCAAATCGATTTAGAAGGTTAAAAATATGGTTTCGCCACTTAAAATACACTCTAATTAGCTAATTAATTAATTTAAAAACATTGGTAATTAATGGATTAAAAACAATTCAAATTAACAAATTGTGCCCAAAAATTTTTGGGGTTTATTCTAGTTTTTATAAAATTGGTAAATTACATAATTTTGTGTCACACATAAGGGCAGTCTTTCAATCTCTGGTTAAAGTTAACTTTCGGTTAATT
The DNA here is from genome assembly GCA_030710515.1 of Abscondita cerata. Taxonomy (NCBI): domain Eukaryota; kingdom Metazoa; phylum Arthropoda; class Insecta; order Coleoptera; family Lampyridae; genus Abscondita; species Abscondita cerata. Next base: position 150,088 of record JALBCR010000791.1, on the reverse strand, counting down.
TTCAACGATACAATTGTGAAAACAATTAACCCGATAACAATAAACTAAAATTTAACTTGATTGCAAAACTCGCCTTTAGTCTTAAAAATGAATTACCACATCATTCTAAACAAATCACATAAATCAGTCAAATTAAATTCACTTTATGTTGTTGAGGTATTTATTTAATTTAAGTAAGTATGTAAAAGTTTATTATTTAATTTATGTAAAAAAAAGTTTCCGCTCTAACGATATCGAAAATGACAGTTCAACGAATGAATACAATGCACAAATTTATCAGAGCGTACACACAAAATTGTTTAGGATCAATTTTTAATCGAACTAATTTTATAGCGATGCCGGAATTGAAGTCAGAGATTTTGGTGCAAGCTGGAGAGATGGAATAGCTTTCCTAGCCATAATTGACGCAATAAAAGCAAATTTAATCAATTTGGCCGATCTTCGCAAAGAATCCAACCGAGTACGTTTAGCAACTGCTTTCGACGTTGCCGAAAAAGATTTGGGCATCAGCAAATTGTTAGATCCCGAAGATGTCGACGTTCCTAAGCCAGACGAAAAGTCTATAATGACTTATGTGGCCCAATTTTTACACAAATATCCGGAACCAAAAAGCACAGGTCCGGATGCAATCGCCGCAATACAAGATGAATTCGCCGAATTAATGTCTTGGTTATTAAAGAAGACGCAATACTTGGAACATCTTCAACAAACCAACTCGTTACCTCTTGATTACAACGAATACGAAAAGTTTAAATACGAAGTAGACGAAAAGTCCGTAATTTACAATAAATTGAAATCGTTAATCGAATCGCAAGGAATCATTTCTATTACAAAAGAATCGTGGTTCGATATTAGTAGACTCTGGAATCAATTAGAAATTCAAATGCTTTATTGGCTGTGGTTATTAGACTCTAGATTACCTGGTGATTTTAAATACGTTGGAGAATGGCTAGCTAAAGCCGAAAAATTGATTTATACCGACGATATTCCCACGACTATGAATGAAGAGACTGCAACTATAATTAGTAGAAAATTAGAGGAACATAAAACATTTTTTGCCGATTTACCTAACGTGCAAGCCAGATTTCAACAAGCTTGTGATACTCCTTTAGCTAAAGAAGTGCCTTCTGCCCAATTAAGAAATATTGACTCGCGACTGAGGGACATTGGACCCAAAGCTTCTCAGAGACGTATTAGGCTTAAGTTCCTGGAACACAAGGTAAAACAAAATAATTAAGTTAACCCTTAAATATTATATTTATTTATTTCAGTGCTGCCTTATTGCCTTTTACAATTAACCGAAACCAAACTTAAAGGATGGACTGTTAAATACGGTCGCGTGGATAAGGTCGTACAACTTTTAGATCAATACAGAAACTTCGTATCTCGAAACCACATATTTCAAGAGTTTAATAAAGCGTTCATTGACATGCAAGCTGTCATAGAAGAATATCAACGTGATGGGAATATTAGTACGTTGTTTTAAATTTAACACAATTTTTGTTAACGTAACGATTTTCAGATAAAAATGAAAGGGTTGAAATAGATCGATTTCTACGCGATACTGCGGAAAGGTGGAAGAACGTCTCGATGGAGTTGAGATGCGTTCAGAGCATGTTAGAAGAAGTCGTTGCTTATTGGCGTAGGTGGGACTCGTTATCGGTAGAATTCAATAGATGGTTAGATAAAGCAGAAGAAGCGATTAAGTTGCCTGAAGAAGAACGAATGGAGTTTTTCCAAGACATTAGCATTTGGAGAGACAATTACCAATTATTAGGAGATACGGTCAGTTTTCTGATAGCAACATGCGAAGACAATATTGCCGGCGAGTTACGGGAACAATTTTCGATGATGACTTCAAGGTGGGATAAGTTATATCCTGTGGTTAATAAATACAGTCACGCTGGAGATATACTACGTAACCGAAAAGAATTTAGAGCTGGCGTTGAAGTGCTATCCAACTGGTTGCGAAAAGCCGAAAATATTTTGGGTAACCAACAACTTGGTTCACTGGAGAAAATTCGGGCGCACGGTGAAAATTTGCTTCAATTACAAGGCGAAGTTAAAGGCATCGAGGATTTGTTTAAGAACATTAGTAAAACTTTCCAAAGTTTAATTCAAGATCTATCGCGAGATGATGTCGACAAGATGATGAACACGCTTAAAAATGAGAAAAGAAAATCTTGTTAGAATACGTGCTTTGATTCCTGCTCAAATCCACTTATTCAATCAACTTTTAGTCCAACAAGAATCGTTGGAATCCGGACAAAAAGAAATTGGCAAATGGTTAGACGACGCCGAAACGCTCTTAAGCGAACTCTCACTCGGCGGCGGTAAAGAAAACCTAAATACTCAATTAGAAAAACATAAACAATTTTTCATTCGTACTTTTTATTACCAATCGATGTTGGACAGTAAAAACAAGGTGTTGAAAACTATCGAAAAGGCTGTGGATCAACACTCGAATCCGGATATACTCGAAATGAAAGATAAAATGCAGAAGCTAAACGATCGCTTCGAATACGTCATTAAAAATTCTCACCTATGGGAGCAGAAACTTCAAGAAGGAATTTGTTGTTGGTACAACTTCAGCGAATGTGAGCGCGTGATATCCAGCTGGTTATCAAAAGCCGAACAACTGATTACGGAAAAACACATAGACACGCGAAAAGCGGTCGAATTTCACAAAACGTTTTTTGAAAGCGTTAACGAACGTTGGATACACGATTTAGTGCAAACTAGTCAAGATTTAAAAAATTATTTGCCAAACGATCAACAAAAACCAATAACTCAGTCTGTAGAGCGTCTTCAGAGCAAGTGGAAGGAAATATTATCTTTCGCACCGTTACACTTAATGCGTTTAGAATTTAGACTTGACGAAACTGCTTTTAATCACTACGTCAAAGACATAGAGCGAGAGATTGTATCTGAACAGCAATCGTTCAACAAACAAGAGAACGTTGAATCCATTATCACGAGAAACATGCAGTTCTTTGCCCCGCACGGTCATTTGATGGAAACAAGACGTTGTTTAGAAAGTATGGAGAAAATTTGTAAAACTTATTCTCAATACCAACCGGATGATAAAAAATTAAAAGAGTCTCTCCAAAAGGCTACTCAACAATGGGAAGTCATCAACGTTCGATTAGAAAAACTTCGCGAACAATTAGATAGAATTCCCGAAAATGGTCAGATTATCATCAACACTTCCAAAGTATGTCTAAGTGGATGGATGAAGTGGATCAAGCGGTGGATAACGTATTCACTAACATAACCACCATGGAAGATTTTGATCGGGAGAAAGCTGTCTTCCAGAAAATTTGCCAGGACGCCGATGCTAAACGCGAAGTCATGAAGTGGTTGGTCCAAACTCTCGACTCGCTAGTATCTCATTGTCCTGAAAGTCAAGCAATAGAAGAACAACAAAACTTAGAAGCTCTAATAACTCGTTATAAGAATCTTATTCCCAGCCTCGAAGTAACCATGACGAAAACCGAAACACTCACAAAATGCTACACGTACAAAAAAGAAGTTCGCGAGGTTTGTGAGTTATTGAGAAAAGTCAAAGAACAATCTCAGCAGGAGCACCACCCCGAAACCATAGAAAACGTAAATCAAATGATTCAGCAACAAGAAATTGCCGTTTCTCAGTTAGATTTACAACGTCCCAACATCATGACAATGCTCCAACGGGGAAAAGAATTAGCAAAAGAAACTGCGTCTCCAGGATTTATACAGGAAGAAGTTAAAGCATTAGAAACTGGTTGGAATGATGCTTATCAAGAAACTGTCGACAAATTGAACAAATTAAAGACGACTCAAGTAGTTTGGACCAATTTCAACGAACAAAAAACCGAAGTTATGAATTTACTAAGGCGTGCTCATCGCGAATTGCAAAGTATGCCTTTAGGACAGTACACGTCGTCCAGTATTCCAGCAGAATTACAAGCCAAACAAGATTTGTGCATTAACTTAAGACAAACTACCGAAGACATATTGAAAAAGTTACGAGAATTGTGCGCTCGGCTCGGGCAACAAACAGCACCCACCAAACAACCCAGCTTCGAAAAAGAAATTGAAGAAATTGAGGAACATATTGAAACTACCATTGAAACTGTGGAACAACGTGTGACGCAACTGCAAAATTTAAACCAAAAATGGATTGACTATAATGACCGTGTCGGTCAATTGCAAAATTGGATGGTTCAAGATGTTCCCAAAATGTTGGTAGCAATTGAAGACAACGTTGCACCCGAGGATCGTATCATCAAGGCAGAGGTTTTAAAGAACGAAGTTGCTCAAAAGCACAATTTTGCCGACGAATTAAAAGCGTTGACACGTGAACTGATCATAGACGAATCTAATCCAGAATCACAAAAGGTAAAAGCAGATGTGATTGCGTTGCAGGACAAAATTACAGCTGTACATAAAAACGTTCACCAACAATCGATGGCAATTTCCCAAGACTTAGATAATTGGAACCGTTATCAAAACGCCATTCAAGAAATTAAACCTTGGGTGGACGAAGCAGAGGTGAAAGTAAATACAGGAATGCCGAAACCGAAAACTTTAGAAGAAGCTATACTTTTGCAAACTCAATCCAAACAATTCTCTAACGAGTGCAATCTGCAACTACAAAATTTGCAAGGCGTAGCTGGTCTCAGTCAACAAATTGTTACAAAAACGCACGCACCAGATGAAATTGACGCAATACACTCTCGTTGGTTAGTTATAGAAGACAATGTTGCGCAACAAGCGAAGGGTTTGGATAAGCTGGTCGTAAACTGGAATGAATTTGACAATAACGCAAAAGCTTTGGAATCCTGGGTGGTAGACAGTCAAAAGACTTTGAGCACGCAATCTAGTAACTTAGACGCTCCCGGTGTAGAAAAATTGGAGAAGCAATTAGCGGAACTGAAAGCTTTCAACAAAGAAATTTCGGAACAACAAGCTAAATTAATAAACTTGACCCAAAACTCCGATGCTATCAGCCACGCAATTACTCCTGAGGGTGCTGTAGCGGTTAAAGGTCGCGTGCAAGAACTGAAAGGGCAAATAACTAATCTTTCCGAAGGATTGAGGGCAAAGATTAACGAAATATCTGACTGTATTTTAGCCAAGCACGAGTTTAGAGCAAAAATGGGCGAGTTCTCTAATTGGGTTGATACCTTGCAGGGAAACGCGGTGCAAGTGGACGAAGTTCCGTCTGACAAAGTCGATGCAGCTTTATTAGCGGTGCACACACTTCTTCAAGAACACCACGAAAAACAACCTGTTTTTAACACCATATACGAAGACGTTAAAGCGTTAACTTTAAAGAACACTCCAGAGGAAAATAACACTTTGACAGAAGAATACACTAACTTGGTAGGTACTTATCAAAATTTGGAAGACCAGTTGCAACAAAGAAAGCAAGCTCTTGAGAAATGGAGCGATTTATTAAATTGGCACGGCGAAAACCGCTCAACAACTGGTGCATATTAAGTATCACATAGACAATCAAAAAGCGACACCTGAAGATTTGCAAGATTTGGTTAATGAAGCGGATGCGATCATAAACAAATTGGTTGTTTGGAAGCAAAAGCTCCAGCAATCGACCAAATCAAAGGAGTTACAGTTTTGGAGAAAAGCACCCGATTACCTGCCACAGCTGAAAATTTTGTGCGCGACATTGAAATAAAAACCATTAATCTGAAGACACAATTGGTTGATAAACTAAAATCGATGGAAGCTTTGCAAGGACAATGGGATAACTTTCAAGGATTACAGAAAGAGATTTCCGATAATTTGGACAACACCCAAAAGGCTCTCGTAGCTATTAAAATCCAAATATCTAATCCTTCAGACTTACAAACCGCAGTCACAGAAATTAATAAGGTATTAGAAAAGCAAGTGCAAATTGCACCTATTAGGGAAAAACTTCAGGAACAAGCCGAACAGCTAATGAAGAAAGATCTTCCTAATGCTTCGGCTATTCAAGGTACGATGTCGACGATCGACACAAAATGCGATCAAATTATGGACGAAATCAAAGCCGATAAAATTAAATATGGCGATATAATTTTTGCGTGGAAAGAATTCCAAGAAATGAAAAATCGCACTATGACAGAAGTTGAAAAGATCGATCAAGTGTGTAACAGCCTCGAAAATCCTACGGACTACATACAAGCCAACATGAACTTTGAGAAGGCGAAGAAAGCTCTAGAATCGTTACAAAAAACAAAAACTTTGATAAATAAACTCGAATTAAAATCTGAAGCAATTGCGAAAAAAGGTGATTTTATTCCAAAACTAGAAACTGATCTTAAATCTGAAGTAAAAGAAATTAATCAGAGTTCGTCAAGCGTTTACGAAAAAATTTTGAAAATTGTTCAAACCGCGGAGGGTCAATCTATCATATGGAAGCATATTGAGGATACAAAAGCGAAACTTCTTAATTGGTTAAATGATCAAAGTTCCAGCATTAACGCAGCTGCAGAAAAACCTAATGAAGTCGAAGTGGCCCAAGCGAAACTTACTAAATACAAAGAAGAGCTGCCTCAGTACCAAAGTCTCAAACAGAGCATATCTAACAAGCACAAGCAATTGATGCAGCTCATTGGAGAGAACGAAATACCGAGTATTTCCGCAATAGAAAAACTTATAGACGAACAGTTTGCTGATATTCAAGACAGAGCCATAAAGTTAGAAAAAGTTACTTCAGTATATAACGACAAAGAAAACGCAATTCGTAACGACATTAAAAATGCAGGAAACAAAATTTCGGGCATTCGCGAAGAAATTGTAAAGTGCGAGGACCTGTCCGGCGATAATGCCAAAATTCTCGAGCGATTACTTACGTGTCAAAAGTTAAAAGGTGACTTGTGCGAATGCGATGCCGGAATTAAAAAAATCGAACAGCAAATTGTCGGAATGAAAACCATTTATCCTTCTTTTTCGGAGAGTAATTTGCCAAAAGAACAACAACTTGTAAAGAAACGTTACGACGGCGTCCTCTCTCACGCCAACAAAATTGAGAACACCCTGATCTCTTTTGTGAAAAAATACCACAACGAAAAATACGGAGCGCTTCAAAGATTAATTGCGACCAACAAGGAAAAGATTCAATGGTGCAATCCGGAACCCGCCAGCGACAAATATAATCTTGAAGTAAAATTGAATGCTTTACGAGCAACAAAAGATGGCATTGATGATTGCGATAAGCGTATGACCCAACTGGAGAATTCGCTTAAACTTTTAGAACCCATTGAAACAGTAGAAACTTACAAGCTTATGACAGCAGAAAAAGATCATCTTAATCTAGAATTGGAAAATTTAAAGCACGCGTACGAATCCACCAACGAAATATTGGAACACAATGTGGACCAACACGAAAACTATGATAAGCTTTCAGAAACCGTATCTGATTGGTTAAAAGTAATCGAAAACAAAGTGCGTAACGACAGCGTAGCTTTATCCGATTTGAACCAGTTGGACAAGAAAATTCAAGAAATTAGCAACCTGCAAAATGAAGTTCACGGATACAACGACAATGTCAAAAAACTGATTGAGTTGAGTGATGCTATTATAAAAGAAATGCCCGAGTCGCGTGTAGGACAGTTCGCACAACACCTCAATTCGCGCTATCAAGCAATTATTAAATTTCTTTCAAATTACATAGAAAAACTGGATGAACTTAAAAAATACCACGAGCTCTACCGAAATAGTATCCGAAACGTTGAAAACTGGTTAAACCAAGCAGAGCAAAAAGTGAAAGCTTTTCAAGAATATACAGCGCGCGGGTCTAAATTAAACGAAGCCACTTTGGAAGAACTGAAGAACTTTGCAAGCGAGCGCGAACTGGGTCGACAATTGTTAAACACTGCCATAGAACACGGAGAAGCTTTATTCTCAGGTATTACACCAGAAAATAAAGACACAATACGCGCTGAATTAAGAAATTTACGTGATAAATCCGAAAACCTCATCGATAAAGTAAATGGTATCTACAAACGCGTAGAAGGAATTTTAATGCAAAGACATTCGTTCGAAGATAGTTTGCAACAAGTTAAATTATGGATTACCGACGCTGAACAAAAACTAGGTGACCAATTTGAGTTGAAACCAACGCTTCCCGATAAGAAAGACACGTTGCACAAGTATAAAACGTTGGCGCAAGACGTGAATTTGCATAAAAACATATTGCAGCAGTTAAAAGATAAAATAGAACAACTGGGCGATTCCGAAGGCGACTCAGGTTTTCACGACAGTTTGGAAAAATACAAAAAGCTATCCGAAGATGTTAACAATCGAGTATCGGCTTTTGAAACATACGTTAACAATCACGAAAACTTTAATCAAAGCGTGGAGAAGTTCCAAAATTGGTTAAGCGCGTTAGTTGCTGAGGCTACATCATTAATCTACGGCGCGTCTGTAGAAAATACCGAAACAAAATTGGGAATTTTAGAAAATCTTCTAGGTCAAAAGGGGGAAGGTGATCAAATTTTGAAAACTAGCAAAGACCAATTAGATCAGGTATTAAAAGAAACATCTCCCGAAGGGCATCCTGCTCTAATTAACAATTACGAAACGCAAGTTAAATCGTGGAACACGTTCTTAACTCTATGCTCCACTGGCAAGGAAGATATTACAAAAGTTTACGCTAAACACAAAGAGTTTGGTAATTTGGTAGACGATTTGGGTGCGTGGTTGAAACAGAAAGAAGCCCAAGTTAAAGATCAAAGCTTAAGAAGTACAGAAGATACTAAGAAGGCGCATTTAGAAAAATTAACGACGTTGCACGACGAAATTAACACCAAAAACAACGACTTCGCCGTTCTTAACGAACAAGCTAAAGATATGGAACCTAATTCTGAATTACATTCGTGTGCTTCACAAATGTTAACGCGATACGAATCGTTACAAAATGCTGTCAAGGAAGGTATAGCCAAGTATAAGACATTTGTCGATGAGCACAAAACCTTTAACCAAAATTACGCACAATTCGTGATGTGGTTATCAGAAAAACAAGACGATTTGCACAACTTAGGACACGTTATTGGTGACATCGAAGTAATACAACAACGCCAAAAAAATCTTAAAGATTTAATAGATGAAAGAAACCGTCAAAGCGAAAAGTTCGAGGATTTGATTGAAGAAGGTGAGAAGTTATATGCTCACACTTCCCGGATGGGAGAGAAATAATTAGGCAACAATTGAGAAATTTGCGCACCATCTGGGACGGTTTCAGCGACGACTTACAAAATGCCTCGAATAAATTGGATCAGTGCTTGGTACAATTTGCGGATTTCACTAACGCTCAAGAACAACTGACCAAGTGGTTGAAAAACGTCGAAAAGGCTATGCATCATCAAACAGAACTAAAGGCTACTTTGCAAAAAAAGAGCACAATTACAAAATCATAAAATAATGCACCAAGAAATTACTTCACATCAGCAGTTGGTTGACTCGGTTTGTGACAAAGCTCAGCAATTGGTTGATCAAACTAAAGACAAGTCGCTGAATATTTATCTTCAATCTATAAAACAACTATTTAAAGAAATTGTGAGCAAGTCTGAAGGTCTACTGAAAAACTTGGAGGAATGCGTCGACGATCATAGTCAGTATAACACGCAAGTAAATGCGTTTAGAGACTGGTTGGCCATAGAGTTCGAAAAATTACAAGAATACAATGACGTAACTGGAGAAAAGTCTGACATTTCAAAACGATTAGAAGCAATCGATGCATTAAAAAACAACAAAAACGAAGGTCAAAACTTACTCGATAAAATTAAAGAGATGGCCGCTACAGTATCGAAAAGCACTTCACCTAAAGGTGTTGATGAAATCGATAAAGAGGTCGCGGAATTACACAACTTGTTGGATCAACATATGAAAGCAATTGGTAAGTATTTTTGATTTTTGACGTATACCTTCTAAACTACTTGTCATTTAGATACGGAAATAACTAAGCAGTCAGGTGCTTTTAAACAGTGGGACCAATTCGAAGACGATTTGAAGAAATTGAACGATTGGTTCAACACGTACGAAATTAAGTTTAGAGATCAGCCGTTGTGTTCGACGTTATCTGAAAAAGAGACTCAGTTCAAACATTATAAAAACGTTAAGGATGAAATTGCAGCAAAAGAACGCGAAATAGATACTTTCGTCGACAGTTGCCACGTACTTCTTCAAACAAGTGAAGTTCAACGGATAAAACCAATTTTATCACAAATCAGTAATCGTTATCAAACTTTGCTTGCACAAAGTAAGGAAGCTATAAATAAATGGCAAAACATCGTTGAAGACCACCGTACTTATCAAGACAAATTGGAGGAAGTGTCTACTTGGCTTACTCCGTTGGAAGAACATTGATTGGCTTTACAACATCAGGAGTTACCTAATAAAGCCGAGGCTAAATTTAACCGACTTCAAGTACTCCTATCAGAGAAAGAACAAGGAGAACACAAACTTAATTCGCTCGTTCTTCAAGGCGAAAAATTATATCCGGTCACCGCAGCATCCGGTAGAGAAACCATTAGGACTGAAGTTCGAGAAATTAAAGATCGTTGGGACGCCTTACAAGAAGGAGTATTGGTGCAACAAAAACTACTCGACGTTCAATCGCAGCAATTGTCTAGTTATCAGGACATGCTCCAACAAACACTTGGGTGGTTGAGCAACATGGAGAAAGTGATTCAAATCGATTCGTCAGCGTACAACAGTATTCAAGACGTTCGAACTAGACTCTTAAAACAGAAAACGTCGCTCCAAGAGATAATTTCTTACAAGCGAATTATTGAAGGTAAGTTAATGATATCCAGTCTCGTAAATATTTTAATTGCATTACGTCTTCAGCTGTCACGGAAAAAGGCAAAACCATTACGAACCCGCCAACTGATGGAAAAGAAGGCAACATCGAAGAAAACATAAAGTCTATTAATCATCGTTATCAAGCGTTGCTTAAAAACGCCCAGAGCGGTATCGATAAACTGGAAGAATTTTTAGACGTATATCAGCAATTTTACGATTTGCAAAAAACTCACCAGGACTTCAAAAGCAACTATGGGACAAATTGGAAAGTTACTCAGATTTAAGCGGAAACAAACAAGCTTTACAAGATCGATTAAACAAAATCAACGACCTTCAGGATCGTCTACCGTCCGGAACTATAACTTTAAGAGACTTGAAAAACATGTGAGCAACAAGACATCGATCCTACCGGCAAGATCACAAGAAGCAATGCAGCGAGAAGTTGACAATATGAAATTTGATTTGGATAAATACGTTGCTGCTATTAACGATGTAAAGTTAGCTTTGGAAAGCAGATTAAAACAATGGACAGGTTACGAAAACTCTCTAGATCGACTACTTTCTTGGTTAACCGAAACGGAAGCTTCGTTAAAGAATTACGGATTGAAAGCGACAGTCGAAGAAAAACAAGAACAATTGGAAAAATATCAGGTAAGCAACGGTTATCTTATAAAATATTCTGGGTGTAGTATTTCAATATTTTTTGTTTAACAACTCTAGGAACTAGTTAGAGCAATCACTTTTCGGCACCGCGAACTAAACGAAGTTTTATCATTGTTTGATCTTCTCGAACAAGTAAGCTACTGTTGTAAATCTTTGTTGTGCATTTGATGAACAACATAGCTTCTTCTAGGAACTTTTCTAATCTTTTCAATGTTGTTGTAATTTCTTTCTTCCTCTTTCTAAACTAACACATTTTTTGCGCAGACTTTGTTAGGAAGTTTGAAACAAAATGAGGCAGAGTTCGACAAGTTATCCGACCAATCGGCCGAACTGATGCAGAACAGCGGAGAATCGCGCATTTCAGTTAATGTGCAGCAAATTATATCACGTTTTCAAGCTGTCGAAGCAACCACCAAGGAAATAATTAAAAAATGTGAACAGTCTTTGAAAGATCATAAATTGTACAACGAAAAGTATCGTCAATCGTCAGATTGGGTTGCAGCCGCTCAATCTAGGTAAACTTTTTCTAGTAGAACAATTACCAGTAATTTGCAATTATATCTTTAACAGATTCTGACGCTTGCAACCAGAAAATAAAAGCAGGGGCCCGAAATGTTCTCAATGAAAGTAGTAAAATCTTAGAGGAACTGTTGGGACAACAAACTAGTGCTACGCTTTTGGTGAACAACACAGTCGAACTTGGTGAAAAGCTATATCCAACCACGTCGTCTGAAGGAGGAGAGGCAATTAGCGTACAATTACAAGAATTGCAGCAGGCGTTGGAATCTTTGTACGACAACATCAACAGCAACTTCAGAGATTTGAAATCAAAATTACACAGGTAAGTCTATTATACCAACAATCGGATTGCTTAACTAAATATCGATAGGTGGAGCTCTTTTGAAGACTGCGTTGAACACATTAAAAATTGGTTGAAACAAGCTGAACTTCAACTACCCCAGGAACTCGAGTTGAAAGCTACGTTGGACGAGAAACGAGCTCAGCTACAATTTATAGGACTTTGTTGCGACGCTCTCGCGCATCAACAAGATATATTAGATTTACGCGACAAAATTGAAAACTTACCAGAGCGCAATGAAAACATTGACCAACAGCTGACGACTCTGGCGGAACAACACGATAAGATATTGAAACGGGCGCAACAGTTCGTAGAACGCTACGAAGCGATTGTTAGCAATCATCAACAGTATAGTAAAGCTGTGCTAGATGCGCATGAATGGATGGATGCCACTAACAACACGGTCACGCTTTGGGCGGACACTGATTTGGAACGTGTAGCTCTTCACTCGAATTTAAAACGACTCAAAAACTTGCAAGACAGCTTGCCGGAAGAAGAAGCGCGCATTGGTAGAATCCGAGAATTGGGAGATAAAGTAATACCAGGTACGGTTGATTACGGGCAAGGAAACATACGCTCTCAGATCGATAACTCTCAACAAGAGTGGGCCGCATTACAATCGGTCGTAGCTAACACAATCAAAGCATTAGAAAGCAGACTGCAAGGATGGGCCGACTACGAAGCCATAAAAGATCAGATACTTACATGGATACGTGATACGGACACCGAACTTCATCAAGTAGATTTAAAAGCAACCGCTCAAGAGAAAAAGACCAGTTCGATTACCTAAAAGAATTGCAAGGGAAAATACGCGCTAAAGAACTCGAAATAGACGCCATTACTGAAAAATCCCAACAACTTAACAAAAGCGTCGGACCGAGGGCGTCTTCCGGTTCCCAAGTTTCAGAGCTTGGTATAAAGTACCAACAGATTGCGCACAAAATTAAAGATCTCGTATCAAAATGGCAACACTATTACAGGACCCACGAAGACTTTGATTCTAAAATTGGTTCCTGCAGAGAATGGTTAGACGATATTAAAAACAAAATCGATTATTGCTCAGATCTAACTGCGCCATCTCAAAAAGACTTGGAAGCTAAAATGGAAACCATTCAAGATCTTCTACTATGCAAAGAAGAGGGATCGTCTAAAATTCAAAATTTGGTCGAGCTGGCTCAAACCGTTTTAGCTAATACCGCACCATCAGGACATGATTTAATCAATCAAAATCTCGCCGCTTTGCAGGAAGAGTGGGCTAACTTGGCTTCGAAAATGATTGAAACTAAAGCGATGATCGACGATTCGTTAACTAAATGGGCAGGATTGTTGGAACAAATACAAGGGCTCGACAAGATCATCGATTGGATGCAGACTCAGTACAACGAGTTGTCCGCATTTCAAGGTTCCATTCCAGAGAAACGTGCACAATTAGATCAAATCAAAATTGTCGAAGAAAAAGTGCGATGTGAAAAAATCGAAGTTGATAATTTATCGGCTAAAGTGAGTGAAATGCTTGCTAGCGGGCAACAAGGTCAAGCCGCGGCACAAGCCAAACAAATTTTGGACAAGTTTAACGATATTGCGGACAAGATTTCGGTAAGTATTGCCTACATGAAAATAATATGATTTATTTCTGTAATTCATACTATTTTCAGAAACTTTTATCGGAAAGAGAGAATCAATATAAAGATCATAAGGTTTACAAAGACGCTTACGACGAATTACAGCGTTGGCTTACCAGGGCGCAAGAGAAAGTGCCTCAAATTAAGCAGCGACCACTGAGCGACAAGCTTGCTGTTGAAAGCTTAGTCGCACCCATTGACGCTTTGTTAAATAAACAAGCTCAAGGCGAAGTATTGTTGGATCACTTGGAGCACAGCGCCGAAGTTGTTTTGCCGAGCACAAGTTCGGCCGGACAGGAAACTATCAAAAATGATAACAGAGCTTTGCGCGAAAGCTTTGAAAGGCTGTTCAAAGGTAAGTTCGTGAACACTCACATTCAGCCTTCGTTAACTCTTACACATTTTAGAACTTAAAGAACAAAAAGATCAATTGGACGTGGTTCTCGTTCATTGGCGGGATTACAAAGACGAATACGAACGATTGTCGGACTGGCTGCAACAAATAGCCATTTTAATAAAAAATCAAAAAATTGCTCTTTCGGCCACGTTGCCTGAGAAAACCAAGCAAGTCGAAGACGTTAAAGATATTTTGAAAAAACTTGAAAATGGAAAAGAACAAATCGATAAATTCAATCAGTCGGCCCAAGTTTTACTAAACTCGCTGCTAGATACTTACGTAAACAATCAATTGCAACATCTAAACTCTCGATATCAAGTTGAATTGAATCTGGCCAAAGACGTATTGAAAAAGGTAGAAACTAACTTGGAACAGCATCAACAATACGTCGACAGTTTAGAGAAAAGTCGCGCTTGGATTGAAAATGCTCGGGATTTAATTCGAAGTTGCTCGGAATCGTCGACGACGACTAGCAAGCAGGTACTTCAAGAGCGTCTGAATCAAATTCAAGAGCTTTTACAAAAACGAGAAGAAGGTCAGAACTTGGTGCACGCCACGGTTAACAACGGTGAAAAGGTATTAAGAAACACCAGATCGGACGGTCGCGAAGTCATCAACAACGAACTTAAGCAGCTGCAAAACGATTGGGATAAGTTAGTTAAAAAGATGTCGACCGCTAAAGTACATCTCGAAACAGCTTTGCTACAATGGGCCGATTACGATAGTTCATACAACCAATTGCAGCAATGGATTACTGATCGAGAAGCGAAGCTTCAACAGGTTTCGGAACAAAAAGTGGAAAGAACTAAGGGCCCATCAGGATTAAACTCTTTGCCCATCGTCGAACGGAAGGCGACTCTGAGAGAAACGAACAGCATCGTGCAAGACATTGTTTCATTCGAACCCGTGATTCAGTCTGTAACGTCGAAGGCTGAGGATTTGATGCAAGCGGCGCCAGCGTCCGAAATTTCAAACAAATATGAAACGCTTTCGAAACAAGCCAAGGAGCTTTACGAAAACCAAAAGGAAACGGTTGAACAACACCAAGCCTTCATTGACGCCGGTAAGAATATTATTTTATTATTATTATTATTCCTCTCATCATTATATTCTTTACGATTTGCTTATTTTATTTGCGCTTAAATCCTAAAAATACATCCTGTTTCCATTATAATATTTCTTTATCTGTTTATATGCCTGTCAACCCAATAGTTATACAAGGCTACTAAAGTTCGCGCGCAATTATAACTTTTAATAAATTTAAATGTTGGGCGCCATAATTTTAAATAACAATTTATATGAAAATATTTATATGCTCCGACTAGTCAAACAAAAATTTTTACTGAAAACCTCCTCTCTCTCTCAGGTAAACATTGGGTAGGAATAATAATAAGAATTAATGCTCTCTGATAGTATCACACGATTTTTTTATACGATATAAACTTTTCTTTAAACCATTTATCAGTTTGGAGATAAAGAAAAGTTTAACGCAGCAAAAAATATATTTAATTACATTTCATTACAAAGGTGCTATCATCGACCCCAAAATGGGTTCATCTAGGCCCTTTCACAGAGAGATTTTCCTGACCTTCTAACAATATGTTCCTGGAGCCTCCGTTTCGTAATTTTCCTTTGAAAATAAATATGAACTCCTGGCCCTATTGCGTCATTCACTGCTTTATTGCGCAATAGAATTTCTTTGCGCAAACTAATTTGTACTAGTACTTTGTATTAGTTATTAAACGACTAATACTAGAATTTTGATTAATTTAAAAACTAATTTTTACAATTAAAGCAGCATTCACTTTTGCTTAGCAATTTTTTGCTTTTGCTGTTTTTGGCGGGATAACGCGTTTCTTCCTACTTCTATCCGCGCTTATAACATCTAAAACGAAAAATTAACTAACTGTCTTAACTAAAACCATGGGCGTATCCTATTAAATTGACATAGGAAATTTAATAATTTTAATTAAATGGAAAGAAAATGGGAGTACTGTCACAATGACCAGGAATTTTTTAGCCTACCCACTCGCGATATATTTTGTAACAGACGATATTTAATATAATCCACTAAACAGATAAGTGACCGTTTCTAATTCGCATCTTAGACTAACGTAACTAAAGGAGAAGGAGAAATTACTCTATGAGGAAAATGGTCAGAATAGTTTTTGATGCCGTTTCTTTCCTGAACCAAAATTACCTATTCAATTTTACCTATGCATATGTTACACGTCACCAAATTCACATCTTAATATTTTTTTTCTTTTCAAATAGCAAACGACTTCGTACAGTGGTTGAGAATTTCAAAGGAAAAACTTAACAAATGCTCGGAACCGACTGGCGACAAAGAGGGTCTGGGTAGTAAACTCTCTCAGCTAACAGTTCTGCACAGCGAAATTCCAGAGGGTAAAAAGAAACTCGATGCCGTTTTGGAAACTAGCGAGGGTGCTTGCAAAGATGCCGACGACGAAGACAAAGAGATTATAGAAGAAGAAGTTGCTCTTTTACAAGACGATTTCGACAATTACGTAGAAATGCTGAACAACACAAATAATCTACTAGAGATGGGAATAGTAAAGTGGGCCGAGTATGAAAGTCAATACCAAGACGCTCTGGATTGGTTGGCCAATACAGAAAAGTTAGTACAATCGTACAATAAATTGCAAAACAGTTTAGAAGATAAACGAATGGTCCTCGAACAGTTTCAAGTGCATTTACAAACTTTATTTGATTGGCAAAAAGATTTAGACAAATTGAATATGAAAGCCCAAGTTTTACTGGAAACATGCGCCGATACAAGAATCAGCAATGCTGTAACGCAACTGGCAACCAAATACAACGCGATTTTGTCTTTAGCTAAAGAAGTCATGAGACGATTGGAACTTCATTATCAAGAACACCAACAACATAATGCTTTATACCAAGAATGCCAAGATTGGGTTGAGAGGACGCGCGAGAAACTCAACGAGTGTCAAGATATACCCAGTACTTTGCAAGAAGTTAACAGTAAGCTTCAAGTAGTTAAAGGAATTCGGACGTCTTTGGAGCAAGGTCAAAACAAACTTAGATACGTCCTTGAGCTTAAAGAAAAAGTTATTATCAACACGGAACAAACTGGAGCAGCTAAGATTGAAGAAGACACTGAAAACTTAAAGCAGGACATGGAGAAACTGTTGAACGATGTTAATGACTTACGAATAAAATTAACTAACCGTGTAACCCATTTAGAAGAAATTTTCAAATTACATAAATTACTTCAAGATTGCTTGCACGATGTCGAACAACAAATTCAGGGAGAACAGGATTTTTTGAACGATTTAAGCGAGAAAAAGGCCAAGTTAGAAAAATTCAAGTCCATCCAAAAAGAACTCAACGGACAATCTGAATTAGTGGACAAGTTAAAAGTAAAACTGGAAGAAGATAAGACTCTAAAAGTGGACCTTTACGAAAACAGTTTTGTCAAATATGAAGATTTGAAACAACAAATAGCAGATGCTATTCAAAGTTTAGAGCACCAAGTGCAGCAACATATTCAGTGCAAACAATCTTTAGTCAACGCGATGGATTGGATTCGTAAAAAACGGCTCGAGGTGCAAAAATGTTCAGACCTACACGAAGAGCGTAAGAAAATAGTAGAGAAACAAACAAACTTATTGGAAATTGTGGAAAGTCTTCCTGAAGGCGATTGCCTTGTGAGTAAAGCTGCAGAATTCAGTGTCGACGTTATGAAATCAACAGCCGAAGAAGGTAAAGAAGCGATCAGACAAGATATTGAACAATTGAAACATGATTGGGAAGGGTTGCAAGTTCTTTGTTCAGATACTCAGAAAGCATTGTCGCATTGCTTGGACGCTTGGAAAAATTACACGGACAATTATGAGGAATTAACCGAGTTGTTAGATAAATATGTTCAGTTAGTGGCGATTGAACAACAAGCTGAAAACAAGACAACCGATGATCTTGATCGTTGTCTCAAATTACTCAACGAAATCGTTTCCCAAAAAAGTAAGATGGAGGATCTTAATGATTATTGTGAAACATTAATGGAATTAAGCTCTTGCGGCTGGGTGCGCGATCAGACTGTACAACTACAAAGCGCTTACACTAACTTGTTAACGAGTGCTCAAGGATTAGTATCCAAAATTGAAAAGAACTTGTCCGACCATACTGAATTTATTAAAGCCAAAAAAGATTTGGAAAACTGGCTGTACACCGCACATGGAAGCGTTCAAGATTGCATCGGTGTGGGTGATGAAAATAGCATCAAAGATAAGTTGGAAACGATTAGATTGGTCTCTATTCGCATGACCGAAGGTCAACACTTATTGGCAGTTCTACAAGACGCTTTTACCAAGGTGATCGAAACTACACCGGTCGATAAACAAGAAGGTTTGCGGGAAGATATGACACAATTACGAAACAGTTGGGATCAACTTACTATCGACATCACCTCCATTCAAGCTCAGCTTAAAGCTGACTTAGCAAAATGGGATTCTTACAACCAAGCTAAGAAACAATTCGAAAATTGGATGACCGAGTCCGAAGCTACTCTTAAGAATGTTCCAAAAACGAAAGGAGAATTGGGCGAAATGAAAACTTTATTGGAACGTTACAAAAATTTATCTTTGGAAATTGAAAACAAGAAAATTGATTTAGATCGTCTAATATCGGAAGCGACCGAATTAAGTTCTTGGGCTAAGAAACAAATAGTACTCGATGAGATTAAACTTGTCGAAAAGCGTTATCTCGAGTTAGTTAAGCTATGTAATGCCCGCAAAAATCAACTAGAAACAGAATTGCAAAATTGTAACGCGTATCACCAACAGCTGCAAGATATTGAAAAGTGGCTCCTACAAGTATCATTTCAACTTATGGCGCACAATTCTCTGTACATCACAAACAGAGAACAAACGGAACAACAAATTGCCCAGCACAAAGTTTTGCTCGACGAAATTGAAAACTACCAAGCGAACTTGGATAGTGTAAAAGCGAAAGGAAAAGCGCAGGTTGATCTTTATTCCGACGAAGCTCCTAATTACGAGGAATCCGTAAACCGACAATTGAACAACGTTCAAGATAGTTACAATTCGCTGTTACAAACAGCTGTTCAAATCCGCAATCGCCTTTTAGAGTCTTTGGCTAAATTTAAAGAATACGAAGATACTCTGGAAAGCATCATGTCTAATTTAGACATTTACGAACCTATTATTACACAAGAACTTGACAAACCGCTCAGCAATCTAAAAGAAGCCCATTCTCAATTAGAAACTGCTAAGGTAAGAGGCAGAACTGTTGTTAGCTTGAGTGGTAATAAAATACTTTTGCAGAACGTTCATGGAAAATTGCAAGCTGAAAAGTCTAGATTGGCTGTAGCGGTACAAGCTTGCGAAGCAGCTTCGGCTTGCATTAGTCGGCCAAGCAGCCCGAGGGATGTATTGCCTCCTCCGATTCCGCACAGGGAAATGGAAGTTAGGGCACGTCTTGAAGATCTTATTGATCAGGTAAGTTTTTCACGTTGATGTTATTTAATTACTGTGTGTCTTTTTTTTTGTTGTTCTTTGTTTTTGTAACAATTGTTGCACGGTTTTGCTTTGCTACTAGAAACAAGGAGATCAATCACTACCAGATGGCTCAGGAAATCGACTAAAGGCTTTGTTGGATCGTTTAGAAGCTGATGGTTTTATTAAAAAATTGCATGACCAATCCGATAAGGTAAGTGGCGCGTGCTTAAGTTTGCACCTACTTGCATGCTGTCGAAATTAATTTTGTTACAAGAAGATTATTTGATAGGTTCAAACTCATCTCGAAACCATCACCATGTGTCTTGCCGATTTCGAAGAAAAGCAAAAACAGAGAAACGCTTTGAAAGAATGGATCATTTCCAAAAAAATGATTGTAAATGATTGGAAATTGCGCCCGACGAAACTTAGGGCTGATGCCGCTAGGCAAGAACTTAACGGTATGAACGACTTACTAACAACTGTTGGTCAAAAACGTTCACAACTCGTCACCGAGTTTCCAGCCAGTCAAGAAGATAATCAGGAATTGGAGCAGTTGCTAGACAGTTTGGAAGAAGATCTCACCGTGGCGATAGCGCAAAAACAATCAAATCAAGATTTGATCGATAGTTTTAAACAGAACCTTCAAGGGATTAATAATTGGTTTGACAATGTTGTAAAACGCATGGACGCTATCGACAAAGGATCCGGATTAAACTGCGCGCAAAAGCAAGCAGCGCTGTCAGAACTTGAAAATGAATTTAACGAGCTTGGACCAACGCGTCTCGAAGATATTAAGGAATTAGGAACTAAAGTTAAAGAAGCCGTGAGTAATTTAGACGCGCAACAAATAGAAGAACAACTGAAATCTGTAGAACGTCGCTATGGTGATATCAGCAAACGTTTGCAAAGAAAGATGCAAGTGTTGGAAATGACGAAAAAAGGAATCGAAGA
Organism: Abscondita cerata; assembly: GCA_030710515.1. Taxonomy (NCBI): domain Eukaryota; kingdom Metazoa; phylum Arthropoda; class Insecta; order Coleoptera; family Lampyridae; genus Abscondita; species Abscondita cerata. Next base: position 129,304 of record JALBCR010000791.1, on the reverse strand, counting down.
TACCAGGAATGAAATAGAGCAAGCGCGCGAATGGGTAAAGCAAAAGTCTATTCAACTACAAAAACACACACCTCTCGGTTTTGAAAGCAGAAAAATTGACGATAAGCTTAGCTCGGTGAAATCCCTTTTGAAGGAATTGGATAATAAAAAAATCTTACAAGAAACGTTGTTAAAACGCGTAAACAGTATGACTAACGAGCTGGAATCTTCGGAACAGCAACAACTAGAAGCGGCTTTGAAGAATCTCGGAAACGAACAAGATGAGTTGGTTGAAAAGGTCAAGCAAGAAATTGAACGTATCCAGGGAGCATCAAACACAAGACGTACTTTCGAAATCAATTTAGAAAAAGCTAAGGCTTGGTTAAAAGCAAAGAACAGTGAAATACGCAAACTCAGTGGTTATCTGCCCTTAAAATCGATACAAGTTGAACAAGAAATCTATCAACATAAACTTCACGAAGCTGAAATCAAACATTTCAACGAAGGAGACTTAAACGACTTGTTAAAACTGGGGAACAGTATCTTAAAAGAATGCGACGACAATGATCGCGAACGTCTTCAAGCACTACTGGACGAAGTCAAAGAAGAGTACGAGAACCTAAAACAAGAATCGCAACAGAAAATTACTGCTTTGGATGATCTCTTGCAAGGGCGCAAACAATTCGAAAACGAAATTGATAAATGCAACAACTGGTTGAAAGAAGCCGAAGTGGCTACGTCTGCCGAAATCCGCGCGCCGAATCTGGAAGTGCTTGAAGAACAACTAGCGAAATATGAAAAACTTCAACAAGAATCTAAAAAAGTTAAGGACGACATCGATAAGATTACAGAGCAAGGCAAAGCAATTCTTCCGACTATTACCGAAAATGATAAGATTGCTTTGAACGAAGTTTTAAACACACTAAAGGATAGGCACTCGGGTATAGCTTCAGTGATAAATGATCGCACTAATTCGCTCAAGCAAAACATTCAACAACAAAAAGAAGCGGCTATTCGTCTAGCTGAATATTTGCACTATCTGGAAGATGTAAAGAATCAACTAAAAGAGTTGAATAAGCCAATCGGCAGTAAAGTTGAAGACGTACAAGCCATTTTATCTGATTATGAACGCATTTTGAACGATCTTAAAGCGAACAAGAACAAGTTGTCTGAAGAGCCAGGTACCAACACACCCGAGATGCAAAACGTCCTCGCTCAAATGGATGATCTAGTTAAAACCGTTGAAGATCAAATAACACGTTTAAAACAGTTATTGTTGTTGCGGGAACAATTCATTGCTCTGATAACCGACATAATGACATTCATTACAAAATATACAGGTGTGGTTAGGGATATCGAAAAATCAGGGAAAACCGTCGAAGAACGTATTAAACAATACGACGACATTATTCTTAAGATACAAACCTGCGAAGCCATGTTAGCGTCGGCCGAAGATAAAGGTCAACAAATTGCGGCTGACGGTACCGCACAAGATAGAAACAACATTACGGAACAAATTCAGTCAGTTAAGCAGTCGTTGCAAAATCTTCGCCGCGCCGTCGAAAAACAAAGACGGGATCACGAACATACTGCAGCTGAACATCGAAAATTGGCATCGGAGTTGGAGGACATCTTAGACTGGTTGCACGCTAACGAAGCGGTAGTGCGATCTAGGCCTCTTCTAAGGCGCGACATTAAAAGCGTGGAAAAGGAGCTTGAAAATCATTACGAGTTGAGTAGTAATGTCAACAAATACCTCGATCGCATAAGGGAAGTACAAGAAGTTACCAAAAACGATGACAGCATGCCCGGTTCCTTGTTAGAGCAGTTATCCGAAGCGAACTCATTATTGGCTTCGTTACCGCGAGAATTGGAAGAGCGAGAAAAATACTTGCTGAACAACAAAGAATTGCGAGAAAATTATGCGGTTGTTAAACAAAAACTATTGGATTGGGTGAAGGAAGTGGAAATACGCTTACAAACCCACAAAAACGGAGTAGACTTTGAAAATATACTCACTGATCTGGAGGACCACAAAGCTTACTTTAGTACCGAAGCTCCGATTAAAGAGCTGGTGTCTCAAACCATTCAACAAGCAGCCGATAAGATTTGGCCCAGTTTAACACCGAACGAACAGGAAGAATTAAGTCGCGAACAACAGCAACACACGCAATTGTTGAAGAATACTTTGAATTCCGCCAAATCTCAACAAGCTCTGATGGAACAAAACGCCGAGATTTGGAAAGACTATTGTCAAACACTGGATAAAGTGAAGACGGTTATAGGAAGAACTCATTTCATCGATGAACCTGTTTCTACGTTGGCTGGTCTTCACTTCAACGTGCAGAAGATTACTCACGCCTTAAACGACATACAGGTGAGTTTAGTTTTTTAAATCAATTACTGGTGGAAACTTTATCAGATTCAAAATTTGTTTGTATATGATATGTCCAAGTACTTGTTTCATATTGATCAATTTTGTAGGGTACAATCAATTTGAAATTGTTTAAAGGATCCATAATTTATTCCAAGAATAAAGAAATTTTCTTAAAATAAATCATGGATTTTTAAAATATTTAATTTTAATATTTATTATTCCAAAAGTTTTAAATTGCTATAAAAAACTAAAGACGAAGAAATTACATGTTAACCCTACTTTCAAAACAAAAAGGGATCGAAGATTATAATTTTCACCAATCCATTTTTCTGAAAAATCCACTGGGTTGCAAAACTTAGTTTCCTCTATGTTTATTCACATCGGCTCTTTCCCATGAAATTTAGATAAAATACATAAATAAAATCAAGACTAATGCAAACCTTAGCTCTTAAAAACATGTAAAAAGAAAATCGTCCTGCTCTGCACGAGCTGCTTTAAATTTTCATTATGATTAGTGAACGTCATCTTCATTATGCGTTGGCCATAAATTGATTTTCCGATAAAATGAATCTTGAAAACATTGTATTTGTAAACGTTTACTCATTGAAGATGATCCCATAATGTTAAAAAATATTTCCGTACACATCTCTCAAAACACCCTCTTTGGTGAAAATCAATGATATTCGTTTGTTGATACAGTAATGTATGGATAATCTGAACACAAAGATTGCAGGACCCGTTCGGTTTACCAAAACTTCGGATTATAGAATTCAACCATTTTTGGATGGTTAGATCGACAGCCTTTTGCCGAATTCTTCTTAGAAGAATCACTTCATGCAGTGGCAATGCATTTTCTTCCGCCCATTGTAGACATGAATTGAATGACATGACCGCCTCTTTACTGGATATTTTTGTAATAGGTTCTTCGTCATCAGAGTTTTGATTTCGTCCTGTGACAGAAGCAATGATCTCATCATCTTCTAAGATATCTAGATCCAAATGTTTCTCATCTTCACCTCTTGCCCATTTTTCAACTTCTGTTTTAGTCAACGGATTATCAGCACGATTCACTCTGTTCACTAACTCCACTAGATCAGGTTCTCCATCAGACCATTTTCTCTTAATTCATTCAAAGGCATCAAATCTTCTACATCCCATTCATCCATGGTATTGGTCGAAAGAAGTTGAGACCATGACTTCTTCACCAATTTTCAGGCACTTGTTTCCAAGATTTGGCTAGCGCAAACACAGCATCTTTCAACGACACATTTTCAAACAATTCGCTATGTTTTCATCTTCTTGTAAGAGCACCTCTTGCAGCAATCTTTTCCGATACGTGATTTTAACATTTTGGATCACATTCTGGTCCATCGGTTGAATCAGGGCGGTACAATTGGGTGGTAGAAACATTACTTGAATATTATCATCACGGCTGGCTAGTTGTTGTTCTGGCCTATGAGCTGAAGCATTATCCAATACCAAAAGTGCCTTTTCTTCGAGATTGTTGTTGCGAAGATGCTTTTTTATGCTTGGTACGAATTCATTATGGAACCATTCTTTGAAGATAGCTTGATCAACCCACGCACTTTTTTGGTTTCGGTAATAGACAGGTAGCTCAATGTTTCTGAATGGTCTTGGATTTTTTGATTTGCCAATTACAAGCAACCTTAATTTGTGTCGACCACTTGCATTTGCACAAGGCATAAAAGTAATTCGATCTTTGCTGATTTTGCGACCCGGTGCACCCTTTTCGTCCGCGTGTACTAATGTCTTTTCTGGAAGGCAGCGCCAGTACAAACCAGATTCATCAGCGTTGTAGATTTGCTCTGGAGAAAGATGGAATTGCTCAATTTTCTGTTTCATTTCAATACGAAATGGTTCCACGGCACTTTCGTCACTCTACAGCTTCTCCCCAGTAACTTTCAACGAGCGGATTCCAAATCTGTGCTTGAATCCTTGAAACCATCCTCTACTTGCTTCAAAATTGACTTTTTCTCCATAATTCATATCACTGAAGAACTGGCGAGCCTTCTGAAGTATGATTGCTTCGGAAATTGGTGCATGTCGCGCTCTCTGCTGTAGAAACCATGTATATACTGCATCTTCGACATCAGAAAATTCCGCATTACGCATCGTTTTCCTTGTTCCCGGCCCTTTTTCAATTCGTGAAAAAGTGCTTTATCATCTTCTCGGAAACCGGCGTTCGGATTGCAGAATGCATGGTGTTCAGATTATGAATATCATTTTACGCAATTGGGGCGTTCGGATTATAGAGTATTTCGGATTATGGGGGGTTCGGACTATCCATAGATTACTGTATTTGTGAAGTAAGATTCATTCACACATGTATGCCATATTACATTTTACCTACAACAAAAATTGGAATTGAAAACAGTCAATGCTATGACAGATAAACGAATGCGATTGCATTTTGTTTCATTTAGAGGGCTCGTGTTGCTTGGTTGTCCGGTATCCTTGTCAACAAAAATTGTCTAATGAAAGCTCCATTTAATTTACATTGCATTGTTAAACAATAAACAAATATTAATTATTTTGTTTTTCTTATTCTTAAAAATTTTAAAACATTCTAAAACACCCCAAAAACACGGAAAATAAAAGATACTTTTTCATTATTAAAAAGCAATAAAAACAGCAAAAAATACCAACCATTTTTTACTTATAAAAAGTAAAAATAAATATGATTTTGTTTTCATTTTTAAAAAATTCGAAACCACCCAAAAAATACGTTTTATTATTAAAAAGCAATTAAAAAAGAAAACTAGTTTATTCCTTTCTTAAAAACAATGAAAAACACTAGCAATTGTTGAATTCTTAATTATTTAAGAAATTACAACTAGTTTATTTAATTCTTAAAACGACAAAAATCTAAAACTTTATTTTTTATTTTTCACAAAAAGTATAATTAAAAAGTTTTTTTTGGTGTAAACACAAAAAAGAAAAGCCTATTATTTCGTTTTGCATTCTCAAAAAACAAAAAAAAATGCAATTTAATTTTATTCCATTCTTAAAAAAAATTTCGAAGGAATGTAACTATTCTTAATTATTTTTAATGTGGTTTTTTTAAATTCCTATTTCATAAGATGTGGAGTAAAAATAATAATAAACGAAACTAAATTATTAGAAGTTAATACTAACCAATGCGAAAAATAAAACATGGTACCAAAACAGTATTGATATTACCAGTGATTTCGTCACTGGTAATATCAATACACTTACAAAAATAATTTTTCGTTACGTGTAACATACAATATATTTCTAATTTTGAAAAAAATTAAAAGGAATTGAACCTAATTTGAATTCAAATTCTAATCGATTGTGAGCGGTGTTACCATGGTTACCATTTCCAACACTAATGTCAAAACAATCTGACAAGTAGCGAAAAATTTTACTTTTCGTAAGTAGTTACGAAAAATGTAACGTTTCGTAACTAGTTACGTAAACTGAACCATTTAGACACCTACTTTGTTTATTATATATGTCACTTAATATGTTGAAATTAGGAAAATGTTGTTTACTAATTAAGTTTTTAAATAAGCATGACTGATAGCATATTTGCTGAGTTTTAAATTGTTTGCATAAAACTGCACATAAAAATAAATTACAGTTCGCTTTTATTGACAGAATTAAGATGCCGGCCGGCGGCGTACTAATTCTAATTCGTCGGAAATAGTAAAAAAAGGGGCGTTATAATTTTCGGTTTTGAAACCGTCTCATATTCCCCCCCAGCTTATTTCATAAGATGCGGACAAAAGTGACGTTAAATTAAAAAAGACACGTTGCGCCTTATCTTGTCATTCATTAGACAATGATCATGAGTTTGATTTTGAAAAAAAATCTGTTCTAAATAATTGTAATAATTATTACACCTTAAAATTCATAGAATTGGTCGCAATTCACAACAATTTGGATACTATCGCTCATTTTTGATTTTGATAAGTTACTTACGCCAATTTGTTGGAAGAATCAACTAAAAGAGTCGCAAGCCATTAGGTCTGGCGACCTTGTCGGCCAGACAACTTCACCTCGTCTGGTAACATGTTGTGGAAAAAATCTTTGCAAAGCATTTAATGTTGTTTGCGTGGTGTGACACGTAGCACCATCTTGCTGAAACCATGTCTGATTGTTGTGTGGAAATCTGTTTAAATGATAACTCAAAAATTGGTTAATCATACCGGTATAACGGACAGAGTTAATGGTAACAGCATTTTCATCTTCAAAAAAGAAAGTGCCCGATAATTCCCATTGAAGATAGTGCTCCATAATTACTAAATGGCATACATTGACAGTAGTCTAAAAAACAATTCATAGCCAACTATACCTAGTTACGGAATAACAACATTATCAAAACTTCCTGTTCCTGGGCACCAACTTATATTACTTATAATTTTAGCTATCCTGATAAAGCGCAAATTTCTTGCGCGAAATATTGATATTTAATAATAAAATTAAAAAACTTGATTGGTCAGTTAACCCAAAAATTAAAAAGTAAATCTTCAAATTAAATATCTACCGTCTAAGAATTAAAAATAACTTTATTACTTACTTTACTTAATAAAAATATATGTTTCCATTTGAAATGTCAAGGTTGCCTGGTGTGACATGAAAGTGGGACACCCTGTATAATTAAAATATTTTTAAATTATAGCCACTGACGAACCTAAAGAATTGTAAAAACCGATTTTGAAAAATCTACTTAAAAGGCAATACCAAAGTTCCGCGTACTACACGGACAACTGTATCTAAAAATGTGAATAAAAACTATTATTATTATCAATATCAAAAAGTTTTTAATTTTCATGTATCAGTTGCTTTACATTATACTTACGCTTACCGATATGGGCATTAGCTTCGTGAATTGTTTAAGTAATCAGAGTGCTCAGATACATTAGAATGTAATCTTTATCCGTGTATGCATTTGCATCAGTGGCAATACGTATATCTGTGGTTTTATTGTCTTCACTCGCTTTAAAACAAATTTTTTTATTCAAAAGTCAGTAAATCAGACATTTTCGAAATAGGAGTCGGCGCTGAAGTTCAATTCTTTCTCCGCCGGAGTTTTTACTCTTCACTTTTCGGCCGCCGTTAAGAAAATTTAGGGCGTAAAGAAAACAAAACACCATAGGCATAAACTTGGCAACTACCTTACATGGTAGATATACCATGAGGATATGCTAGGTTTGGGCATGATTGTGAGTAGTAGTTTTGAAGACATTTTTGCAGTAATTTACCGACTTTTGAAGAAAAAATAGCATGTTTTATTTGGGGTAAAGCTCCTTTTCACTGCTTGTCTTCTATTATCGGTCTCATTTTGTTCGGGTACACCATTAAAAGGATCATTCCTCCGTATAAAATAATGTACTATTACCGGGTTTTCAGCCCTTCCCCCCCTCTCCAACGCGTCATGTTGATGAAAATATAGAGCTTTTTTACATGTTTTTCTAAACCTATTAGTTTTAATCCAATTTTTTAATACTCCATCTAAAATTAATTCCCCGATGTTAACACGGTATTTTCCTGTTTTTCAAGTAACTCTAAAGAAAAGTATTATATGACAATGGTGGTCACTTAATCATGTTTCGTAATTAAACTATAAGGATTTTTTTATCAGAATTTTATTTCTCCCAAATTTTTTTTATTTCTCTTGAGCAGATTGTGTTCTTAGTATTGGAGATGTAATGAAAGAAATAATTCCAATTTGCAACAACGTTTCGCAAACTTTATTAATGTTTCTATCATCAGGCTTTAATTGGGAGTGCGTAATAAAATAGTCATCAACTTTATACGAACAAAATTATTTGGGGCAATATCACTAGAGCCCAGATTTAGCCGGTTATTTTTTTCGTTGGTTTTTCGAGTACTTACTTTTATTGTGAGTAAGTACGAGAACCAATATCGCAAAATTCAAATCTGAAAAGAAAATTTTGACGTTTAAGGTTAATTGATTTCTTTTTACGAGTTCACTAATTTTTGAGGATAATTTTGAAAAAAATGTTGCGATCCGTCATCACATTTGTAGAGAGTTAAATTCCCTGCATACTTTGTATGAACACCTTTCAGATAGGTAGTAATCCGAGGAAATTGTCCTGAAAAGGGGGAAGTGGGAAATAACCGCATAAGCTTGTAGGGAGGTCTTTGCTAAATATAAATCTGAGTTTTCGTGGTCCCCCCTCCGGAATCCCTCTCCCCATAGTTGCCAAAAGGCTTAAATTCATTTGATCGGCTATAATTCGCAATTCCGTACTCATGCAAGCGATCCAAAGTGATCGTTTTGCGCGCTACTATTTTCGTCCTTTCAACCAAGCTCGAAAAATTAATATTTTTTTGGATACGCTTGGATTGTCTCTGAAAGATCCCCATTCTGTTCCGTTTTTGGCCTCCCACATTTTTGTTCCTATCCCGTGAATTAATGGACCGACATTTTTCGAGTTGTGGAGTCGCGAGGGGAGAAATTTTCCTCCCGCGGCCCATTCTCGCGCCAAAAGAAGCAATATGGAATCGCAAAGAAGTAAATTTTTGAAAATTAGCTTTTACAGCCATTTCCTGCATGTAGAAACGTCCGAATGCAACGCTAGCGTACTCAAATCACTCGTTTTTTTTTACGGGAGAAAGTTTTGGTCCTCTCGAATCCGAATAATTGATACTTTTCGCTTTTTCTTTCCACTTTCCTCTGCATTTTCCTTGGGCAAAGTTGTCAAACTTCTCTTTGAACGATTTCCTCGTCTTCAACTTCAGAATCGGCGGCGGTGGCTTCACAATTTTCGTCTTCTTCTTCTATCTGTGACGCGCATTCAAATCCAACTCATGTTCTTCGAACTCAAGAAGATTCGCTTTGTTGTTGCATTTTCCGTCATAATTTTGACACATTGCAGTGCAATGCAACCCCGCCTTTTTACAACTACACCGCTATTTGCAGGTTCCCGTGCAATAAAAACGCGAACAAATACAAATAACAGAGAAAATGGCTAGTTAATTTACAACACGCAGTCTACTTTGAAGTCAGAAAACGATGTTTCCTCTACGAAAGACAGACGAACACTGAATTTGCGTCGCCTAAATTCACCCCTTTAATGCAAAGTGCGTAAGACACGACCTGAAAAATAACGCATTCTTGTAATAATCTCCTATCTTGTCAAAAGTTTACTTACCTGATATATTCACAATTTGGCCAGCAAATTGCACGAAAAAGTGCATTGTTTAAAACTCGGAACATTTTTTCCTTAAATATCTCGAAAAGCTTATATCTCAAAAATATCGATTTTTCCAGTTGACGAGAACTAAAATGGTAACGCGAAAAATCCCCGCATTTTACAAGCATGGCATCGCAAGTTATATCCGATTAAAGGAGTTTAACATTGTTCGCAATAACTTCCCAGTCAAGTGACATTTTCAATGGAATATAAAGAGTTACAGCGGCGTGAACAAGTCATCGCAAAATTTTCCCTTTTACACCAAAAAAAGTACTTGATACCACCAGTCTGTGTAACACTGACTAATCATAGTTTTTAGTGGTCAGTCACCCTCAGGTCACACAATCTCACCCCTCCATGTATCACGATCACATTTTCCCATTTTGTAGCGGAGCGGATATTTTATGGTAAAGTGAAATGGAACGTTTAAAGCACCAGGTGTATGTATGACGTCAGAAATTCTTTTCACACTTTTTTTCCGTCATGAATTTATAGAGCTCACTCTCTATCGCTAACATGAGAAGCTTTTTTATTACAAAATTTATTTTTAATTAATCAATAAAACTAGAAATATTTTGGTTAATATATCCGGTGTCCCAAAATTATTATGTAGTATCCTTTCTATTTGCATAAAAAATTTGGATATAAAATAAAACTGAATTTTATTGCTCAGAATATTAAAACCTTCTGCTTTTAGGTCCAAATACTCATTCTTTTTTTCGGTTCCATCAGATTCTCACCTAACAGACTCATAAATTAAGTCTTGACGTTAGTTAAACTTCAAAACAGTTCATAATTACCGAAGGACTTTTATTTAATACGCATTATTTATTTCATTTTTAATCTGTTTTAAAATTATAATAGGACCTATAGTTTCTAGATCAACAAAATCCTTTGTAAAACTAGATGGAATTCGTGGAATGTACCTATTACTTAGAGTAATTTTATTCATTCACGTCCAAATTAGTTTTACTAATGAATTTAAAATCCTTTTATATACGCTACAAATTTTGCGATTACTATATACAATAAAACTTTGCTACAGTTAAATAACGTTTATTATTATTATAGCGTTCATATAGAAGCATTTTGTGTTTTTCTAAAAAGAGTTTGGGCGTGTGTGTTTTGAGGAAGAAAGGTGATAAAAACGATAATAATCCCTGACACATTTATATCGAATATTTTGAAAGGTAAACAACTTCTTATATCGTGGATGATGTCATCTTGCCAATATATATCTAAGCATGACATCATGGCACATGGATTAAACTTGGGACTCAAATTCAAGGTTGTTTTTATTAATTTTTAAAGACTAGACCGGTCAGTTGTTATAAAGTTTTGTATGAAACTAGTCATTATTATAAGATAAATTATTTCCTGTGATTTATATTTTTTAAATTGACAACAAATGCGCCTTTTCTTATTTATAACTACCCGATAAGATTACCTGATACGAGTTATGTTTTGTTGTAGAATCAACAATTTGAATTGGACTTGCTGCTGGAAAGAGTAAATGAAATTACAAGTCAAGCTGATCAAAAAAATAAAGAAAGGACCGAACAACAAAGTTCCGAGGTGGCCGAAGAATGGGCCACGCTTGTGTCGGATCTTGAAAATAGACGAGACACCATAAGTAAATTGTCCCTAATTTGGGAGACCTTCGAAGGTCGTTGGCAAAATTTCGAAAGTTTGATTACGGGCATCGAAGAAAAACTTAAACATACCGATACGATTGTGAGGAACAAACAGCATGTGATAGATACCATCAAATACATCGAAGTAAGTTTTTTTAACGTCTTCTTCGTTTTGATGTTAATGTTTTTGTTTTCGAAGGAACTGCAATCGGAAGCAGATTCGTTGGAACACCTTAGGGAGGAAGTGAATCAGTTGTCTGAAACCGTTCTCATTTATTTGGGAGAATCTTCTAACGCATCTGCCAAAGCCCTTAATGAGCGATTAAATCATCTTAATCAAACGTATCAGGGGTGAGTTCTAATTTCGGTAGTGGAATCATATCGTACTATTATCACAGAATAATAAATATATTCACTGCGTTCATACTATTATTGTCGCCGCGGGCATGTTTTTTTTTATCTTTTACAAATGTTCCCGTTATTTTTGCGTGTACGAATCGTAACTTAGCAAACTGGTTTAAATCATAATGTAATAATATCCAGTCTGTACAATAAAGAGCGCCTTAATTGCGGTTAAACACGTCATTTCCTATCCGCCAATATTTGTGTCAGTAGGTAATGTTTGATATGCGACGACTTCAAATTCAGGCAGTTTAACGTAGTTGTCATTTTTTCAATCTCCCCGACGAATTACATACTCATAATAAAGTTGTAGAAAAATATTATTTACAAATATTTGTTTCATAGTTTTTTTTTGTATTATAAATAGTTCTGGGTAAGCGCCTCGGAGTTCTAAATGATTACCAACATTCTTCGTATAGCGAATTTAAAAATTATCTAAATTAATAAAAAAATGTTCATGCTGATGTACCGATTTCTGTGGAGTTCTGACTTCAGAGATTTATTCATCGATGTTCAGAAACTTCTCATCATTTTTTGTACATCGACTTTTAGAGATTTGTGTTCATACATGAAACCATAAAGTTTTGGGTTCACGATATTTAAAAGATTATCTCCGTTTTTAGTACATCGAGATCTACTATCCATTTTCGTAAATTTTCAAAAATATTTGTTCACAGAACCTTTGTTCACTTAAATGTAGTTAATTTCATTTTACCTCAGTTTCATATTACTCCAATAGTTTTGATATTGTTATTTACTCCCATTATTAAGGACATATTATTCTTACTGCAAAATTTTGTTAGCCAAATTTCTTTTACGTGCCGAATATCTTTTAAGATAATTTACGATCCATTAGGTTACGTAATTTATATTTATGTAAACCGATCAGAATTTCTTTTGACTTAGTTCCAACTAGTGCCAGACCTATTATTAAAATTGCAATAACTGTAAATATCCTCTAATCAGTGCTATTTAAAAAAATATTTTGCCAATTGAATCATCACAAACAATCTGCTTAGTAGTTAATTTTTTTGCATATTAACCTACTTTAAGTGAATTTGTCTCTTTCGAAAACCGTAAAATGAGTCACGATTAACAAGATGTGGCTACGAATTTATTAACAACAAATAGGCATAGACATGCGCGTTTGTTTTTAAAAACCGTCGCGACGTCGTAACCGAAATAAAATTTGGCGATTCCCAATTTAAAACCGTCGAAAACACGATATAGTACAGCTGGATGGCTGGAGCTTTTACTGCCTGGCACGCAAAAATCGAAATCGCTAGTTTTTTGTTAAAAAAGTGGTTTAATTAAATTTTAGTGCCTGTGAAGGAATATAAATAAAAAGAGCACGTGGTTTTACGTAATAGACGCGTATAATCGAACGTCGCTTTTTTGACCGAAATTTTATATAGGACGCTTCTAATCGCGTGAATTTTTAAATTTCTTCGTGCGATTTAGAAGCAGAAAGTGAAAAGGTGCGAGTATAATTGTAATTTCGCGTACTTCCTCGACCTAAAAGGTTATTTTGACAGGCTCATATTTCTCTAGTTTAAAAATAGAACTTGAATCGGTACGACTAATTGTAACTTTTGCTTACAGGCTTCTAGACGTATTACGAGAAAAACATTCGAAGGCTAAAACCGATTTGGAAGAAATTAACGAAGCATTTTCGGACATCGGCAAGTTCAAAGAATCTTTGTCGTCACTGTTGAAACAAATCAAAGATTTTTACGTCTTCGACGAGAACGTTAATCAAACGGAGAAAAATTTGAAGAACTTATTCGACAGGGTGCAATCGCAAATTTCGGAAGCCAAAGATTTGATTTCGGACATCCGCGACAAATATAATCGCTCGCAACAGTTAGTTCCCATCGACATATCGCAAGAACTGACCAACCTCGAACTGTTAACCGAATCGCTCGTGAACGCGATGGATGAAAAAAATCGCGAATTCAAAAAGGCGCGTACCATCCGTACCGATTACGCCGGCGACGTCGATACAATTCAAAATTGGATAAAGAAGGCGGAATTGCAGATTCAAGATCGATCTACGGAACCTTACGTACTTAATCAATACCTCCAAGACATTCAATCTGAATTGGGAGATAACTTTGAGCGATATGAGAAATTATTGAAGAACGGCAAAATTATAATAGCGAAAACTCATAACAATGATGAGAAAGCGATTATTCAAACGACTATGGATAACTTGAACGAGCAACTTCAACAGCTGCGATCGTTGCTGGACGACAAAAAACAACAAGTTGGAGAAACTTTGGACGCATGGCAACGTTTTCTCGCCCTGTACCAAGCCGTTCTGGCTTGGGTGGAAGAGAGAAAAACATTCTTGGAAGAACCCGTATGCGTAAGCAGCTTGCACGAAGCCAGACAAAAACTCCACGATTATTCAGTAAGATTATTTAACTACTTGTTTAACTAAAATAAAACAATACATTTTAACAGAATGCCGCCAAGACATGTAAAGTCGCCTCTAAGAACTTGAGCGAAATGGCCAAAGAACTCGATTACATCAGCTCAGTGACCAACGTAGGAGACCTTCCTCATAAAATGAAGCACGCGGAAGAAGCTAAAACTGAAGTAGAAGCAAGAATTTTAAAAAGGGTACAAAGCGAAATTTCGATAGGTGCAAAATTATTTATTCTCGTTTGCAGAATGCGCTTCTTCAAGAAACAGTCGAGGAATGGGAGCAATGCGAAAAGAAGATGAAAGAAGTTAAGAATTGGATGGAGAAATCGAAGAGCTCTCTTGAATCCGCCCAAAACAAGAAACGACCGCTCCGTGATCAGCACGCAATTCGCGAAAAAATGATTGGCGATATTCAAATACAGAAATCGAAGATAGCGATATCCGTTGAAAAATTAGAGGTATACAATATATGGTCCAGGGTGTCTTGATTTAACTTATTTTTGCAGCTACATTTCCGTTCAGGAATCGGTGGCGATCCAAAGATAACCCAAGCGGCCGAAGATTTAATTAAAGAATTGGATTTGTTCTTGGAGTTCGTGCGTAACCAGACGATTCAATTAGAAAAAGCCTTCATTCAAGTCGAGCAGTACCAAATGGAAGTGCAGAAGCTTCGTCAACAGATAGTTCAATTAGAACAACAATTGCGAACCGTGCTGGCTCCAACTTATCTGCCACATGACCGCGATCAAGCAACCCGAGATCAACAGGTAGGATTTGTTCTTGTGATTAAAGTTCCAATACCAAAAACAATGGAGGTGTCATGTATTTTACGTTAGATTTAGTCACGTGATCGTTTTCTAGATGTTTTAATTGTTTTTCTTGTTTTCTGAATAACACGAGCATCTCCTACTTTGAAACGTTAAGGAGCTATGCTCAACTAATGTGACTAAATCTAACCGTGCCAACTTCATTAGCCCGAGCCGCATCGCAATAGCTAGCGAGACCACCAACAAACTTATTTGTCGTAAATACTTCAATGGCCACGTTAAAAAACTTGATTTTGATGAAAGAGGGGACGCTGCAGAGGTGGCTGTGACTTTCGTCAAGATAATTCCACCGCCCCTCTCCTGCAGCTGGGAATTGTGTTTGTTTGGTTTCGGGCTCTTTTTACGCTTTACTTTGCTTTTTCATCACATCACTAACAACCAATTTGCTTTTAAGTTCACTTTGGGTTTTACCATTGGTTTTACTTATATCATAATTTTAAGCACACATTTGAAATCATTTAATTTTCGCTGCAACACACAAAAACACATTAATTATTGTTTGGTATTACTACTACAATCATGTTTCTTTATTATTAACTTGTATACGCTATATACTATTATTTTCTTCTCTGTTTATACTTATTTCTCATTGGACCATTTTGTTTATCATTTTTGCTGCATCCCTTCCGCCATCCTATTTCATGACTTAGGCTTGTCGAGACCGAGTGCATGCGCTGCAAAAGAAAGTTGCAGCTCGTAACGAGCGTATAAAAGTCATTGTGCAGCGGGGCACTCCAGACTCGGAACCTCTCGATACCTAACTTTTCCTTCTTATTAAATCACGCTGACTGACCGACCTTGACATAATCGCAGCCACCATCATGCAGTGCGTGACCCAAAGTTAAAAATATAAATATTAATAATAAATTTAAATTGGGCGATTATTGATTAAATTGTTACTCTACATGGACAGGCACAGGCTGAGAGTTGCCGGCAAGAAATCGCCATCCTATTACACAAGATTCACCAATTGGACCCCAACTACGTGGAGCCTATTAGTGGCGACTCTATCTTACTTGGGGTTTCCTATGCCGATATCGCAGCCGGACGCTCCAGCCCATGTACCTTTGACCGTTCTACTTCAGAAGAACGCGAGGTTACCCAAAATTTACAAGTATCGGAGACGGTTTCAAACTTAACCCCTGAGACTCGTAACGTTATTATCGTCGAACCCATGCGGAATTTAACGAAACCGAAATTAAAACGATGGTCGAAACTGCAGAAAAAGCTAAAAGTAGTCGACGCGGACGCTCTCCAAGACGTCACGAAGACAGCATTTTAATAACCAAGCCCGCTACATTAGAGCAATCGCTATTGAAACCCGAACAAAAAATAAGGACTCGTTCACCTAGTCCTATGTGGACGCCCGGTTCTACTTCATATTCTGAAGTACTGAGAGGTCAATACAATCATCCTGAAGCACTAAAAACGAAAACCGAGGAAGGTTGGACCGAAATGCCGATTCACTACGAAACTCATTCGTATAAATATCAACCGGTTGAAATTCGCGAACCTTCCTATTACGAACAACCACCGTCCACTATGTTCGAATACATACAACCATTGCCCGATTTGGTTGGTTTTATAGCTTCTGGACAACAATTGCTAAATTCGGGATTAGGTACTTATCACAACCCCATTAATTATTCGCAAGATGTACCATCCCAATGTAGCTACGATGAGCGTTTCGATCAATCCGATAATTTTGTTGAACTACAACAGTATCCTTCCGAAACGAGAACACAGTTTTCACAAGCAAACGTTTTGTCTCAGGGTTTAAGCGAGAAACCTCTCCAGCCATCCAGTGTGCCATCCCAATTACGACCTGAATCGCCTAACGAAATAACGAAGGAAGAAGTTAACGTCGAGTTTATTTATGACAATTCGAAAATCGAAAAAATTGATTCCTATAAAGATAATCAAGTACCTAGTCGCCTTGGAGAGTCTACTACGCATGTAGTAGGTGGTGACAAAGTAATTGAAAAAATTCCAAAAGACTTAGTAGATAGTAGCACTACAACCGATTACGCAGATGTTCCCAATAAAATTAAGCGCACTAAAAGGAAAAAATCCAAAAAAAGTGACGACGATATTAAAAGTCGTCAAGTGACTCAAAAAAGTAGCGTTGTAGAAATTACAGATAACGAAAATAAAACTGATGATTTAAGTAAACACACTGTAAACATTGAAGAACCTAGTAAACAAGGTTCGAAAAAGAACAAGAAGAAGAAACAGTTAAAAAAGGAACTTACTGACGGTACAGTACTAACATCGGAAACTGTCGTAACAACCTCAGTGCCCCAAGAACCTAATGTATACGACGATGGTATATTAAAAACTATAAAAACAACTACCGTAACGACAAAAACCATTAAAAACCAGGAAGAAATCATCTCGCAGCCAAGTATTGACGTAGCCATCACCCAGAATACTGGAGAGGTTGCCACTATTGAATCCGAATTAGTTTCTCCAAAAACCAACAAAATAATTTTAATTACACACGAAGAAGTTCGATTTACTCCGGTTGTTACGGTAAAAATGGAATTTCCGAAACAAGTTGTGCAGCAGGTGGAAGAATCGAATATAAGCGTTGAAAATGACTTGGAGTTGGAACAGGTAATTTTTGGTTCGGTTAAAGAAAGACCAAATATGCGATACGTAATTAATACTAACGAAACTTTGCATAACGTCGAAAATCGCGACGTTATGGAAACATTTGACAAGTCCTCAAAAGACATGACAGATCAGTCAAAATTATCAATCGTCACATTTGAGAATAACACCAATGGTATCACAGATAAACAAATTACTAAAAGTACTAACACAATAAAAATAGAAAAATACACGATGGATACAGAGAATCAGAACCGTGATAGTTATGAAACCGTTGATAGCGCAAGTGTTTCAAAGCACGGACACGCCAAGAAAAAGCCAAAGAAAACCAAAAATAAAGACAACACCGTAACTGAGGTAGAAGAGCAAGTTACTGAAACCGAAGAGCGCCTTCCCGCCTTAGTTCTTTCAAATGAAGAACGTAGTAATAGAAGAAAACATAAGAAAAAGGAAAAACAAGTTCCTGAAAATCAAGAAAGTAACATTAGTCCTTCAAAAATAGAACAACCGAAACCTACTGAAAAAGAGAAAAAGAAGAAAAAGAAAAACAAGAAGCCATTCGATGAAGACCATGAAGAAATTCTTCCTAAAGCCGAATCCGAAATACCGGTCAAAGAGAAAAAGTCAAAAGAAAAAAAAATTAAATCGGTTTCTTTTGAAGAAATTCCTGAGATTATTAATGTTGAAAACAAAGTGGATACAGAAATAGAAACAATAAAACAAGACCCAACGGATAATGTGGAAAGTTCTGTAGTTGCTGAACAATCTTATATGGAAGAGCATAAAAAGGTCGAGTACAAAGGCCTGCCTATCGATGATACCTCATGTTTATGGATGGATTGTGAAATTATCATTTCTGATGACGAGGAAGACATTCCAGAGCAAAATTTAGTAATCGAAGTAGGTCCTGGTTCTGTTCTTGAATCCAATGATGGCGATAAAACCGTTGTAAAATCGGAATTGTCGAATGATATGTCAACAAATACTGATATAATAGAGATGCCAAACAAAGAAACAAGCATAGAATTGGACGATTTTGAAATTATCGATTACTCGGAGGTAGAAGCTGCACAACCACGAGTCGAGTATACGCCCAAAGAAGTAATATTCAGAGATTTTGCTATTATGGGAGAAAAGAAACGCGTGAGCGACGAGTATGACGACGTTGATCATTACTACGAATTAATTCCAAATTACGACTCGAGCTTTTATAGAGAAGTTGAAAAAACACATTGCAAACAAATGGGTGAAGATGGTATCAATAGAAGCAACACAGAACTTCCTTTAGATATTCAACCATTATATGGAGCTAAAATTGACCTACTAGATATGAAACTTCCCGACCCGCAACCAAAGAGAACAATAGATCTGGAAAACCCGAAAAAGTGTCCTGAAGAATCATTTGGAGGTATTCCAATGATCTTGGAAGTACCTAAATCCGATTTAATTAAAATATATAAGAACGAAGATCAACTACCCTTGAACAAGCTACAAACTGAAAATGAAAGTTCTATCACACCTGACTCAGATTCAGCTTTACTTGGGTTACGGTCAGAGATTCCGATTTACAATATTTTAAGATTTTACGAAGCCGAAATGTTGTGGCAAGAAAACAAAACCAAACCCGCAATATCGAGCGAAATAGAAGAAAAATCGTTACTTCAACCATCCGAACAAAACTTTTCCATAGTTAAAGAAGAACTAGGGACTGAGAAACTCTTTCATTCAAATTTAAATCCTAATGCGAAAGTGTTCGTTCCAAGCGATCAAACACAAGCTTCGCAATTTGTGTTTAACCTAAATTACGAACCAAATCGACCTAATTACAATCAGAGGCAGGTATGGCATTTTCAAGAAACAAACCAACAGACGTCGGAATCTGATTATGAATCATTCGAAATACCTTCCGATCATGACAGTAACATTTGGGTGAACAACATGCTAAAGGAATCGATCGAAGAAGTTGATGATAAAAATCTCTTAGAAATAGAAAATATTGTGGGAATAACTGAGGCTGTTGAAGATAAATCTACCTCCGAAATTAAAGATGAAGAACTGTCGCCTGAATTATCCACTGAACAATCGAAACGATCTCGTTCTCGTGACAGTAGACCTAAGAAATCTAAATCTCCCAAACCAGAGGGATTAAAAGTATCAGATGCTTCTAAAACTAAAAAGAAGCGCCAAAATCAAAATCTCCCATACCTAGTTCGACAAATCTTTTTGCTGAATCAACTGATACGGAACATACTGTTTGGGTTTTGCGTGATGACGGAAAAACGTATGCCGAAATTGTAGCACAAACTAATATAACCCAAGAGGTAGAGGACGTTGTTCAAAGTACCGAGGTAACTTCTGTTGACATACCACCTGAGGAAGACGTTTCTTATGACATAGACGTTAGGTTCTTAGATGACGAAAACGAAAAAGATCAAGAAAAAACTAATTTTGATGTTTCAATTGAAAAACGTCTGCCTTCACACGAATTGTTGGTTGAAGACGCTGCCAGCAATGTTTTGAATGTACCTATTATTAAAGAACCCAAATCACACTCAGATGATGAATTAGAAAATATTATCTTTAAGACCAAACAACCAGAAATTTACTATTCAGAAGAAACTACGATTCATGAATTTCCTAAGACGCACACTAAAACATATGCCGATATTGCTGCAGTCGAAAGAATACCTTATCCGATTCAACCTGTTACGAACCAAAATTTACTACCAATGGAACATGTACAAATAAGAATCGAAGTAGTCGAATCAGTGAAAGATCAATCGTTACCGGCCCAAACTGATTCTGAAGGTTTTACGGAATTTCTTACTAGAAAAGACAAACGAGCTCGTTCACGTTCTCGATCCAAATCTGAAACACAAGATTTGCCACCGATTCCTTCAAAAATTTCTGACGTTCTGATACCACCGGTTGTTTCTACCGAAATAAGTGATGATTCTAGCGAAGAATATAATGTTGCAAGTGAAGCTGAAGGTGATACAGACGTTGTTAAAAGAAGTAAGAAAAAACGTTCTAGATCGAAGAAGAAACAGAAAATTGCTGCCCTGTCTGTAGATACTTTTAATACATTACAAGCTTCGGAATCGACAGAAATTCCAGATTCTGCTTTAATTACAACACATTCGGTAGACACATTGAATGTAATGCAGCCTAAACGAAAACGCTCGCGTTCGCGGAAAAAGGGACAAAATATTGAAGAACTTACAACAGATGTGAATCTATCAGACAACGTTCGCGTAATTGAAGTCGTAGAAACCCATATCATAGAGAAAACGAAACAACTCGAAGATGCGCCAGGAAGTGAAAATGTACAAACTACCGAAGAACCAAAAAAACCTTCTCGGTCAAAGCGCAAGTACAAAACCCAACCTGACGATTTTGGTACTGATGACCAATTGAAAACTACATTCACGCAAGACAAATCTCCTGAAAAGGATTCGTTAATAGATCTTAAACCGGTCCCAGAAGACATTACTTCACATCAAACAGAGTTGTCTAGAGAAATTAAAATTACTGTCGGCGAATGCGAAGAACCGATTGCTATAAAAATAACAACAATTAATGTAGATGAAACTAGATTTAATCAAGATAAATCTGCTGAACCTACAGAAACTGTTGTTGACGATACCAAATCTGCCATACTTGATAAACCTGCGGTTGTCGATGAACCCAGTGAGGTTACCATTGTTCACGACAACACAATTTGTGTAACAGAAAGAATTAAAAAATGGAACCATTAGAAGTTCCTCAAAGGGGAAAGAAAAACGTTCTGGACAAAAGAGAAACCTGAGGACTCGAACGTAGCAAATAACCAAAATTTAAAAGAGGATCCGTCACAAGAACCGACTGAGTTAGAGCACGTACTTCGGATAGAGCAAAAAGAATCGTCGCCAGAAAATATCGAAAAAACGATAAGTTATGAACCTGTTACTTTCGATAGATCTTCAGTCGTTGAAGATCACACCAAGTTTCCATCCGAAAATAAAATAATTGAGCAAGTTACTATTACCAGTTTCTTTCAACAAGAACCAATAGACACCAGTACCGTTACCACCATCGAACAAACTGAATGTTTCCAGATTCCTACAAAAGAAAAACGAAAAGTACCTAAATCTAAAGGAAAGGATAAAATGAAAGATTCTTCTGCAGAAGTCATGGATAATACTGACGATGACGCAAAATCGCAAGAATTTGTAAAAACCATTGTGTCTGATGCTATCACTACTGAAAATTTGGAACCTTCAAAAACCGAAAAAAGGAAACGGTCTCGAACGCGACAAAAACAAAAACCTGGAGATATCGATACGGATAATATTCCTAAAGATTTAGACGAAAGAAATGTAGAAGTTATTGGCGTTGAAGAGAGCACGGTCGTATTTAACAGTAACACAATTTCAAACGATAGACCTTTAGAAGTTTCAACATTGGATACTAAATTATCAAAAGAACATCCACGATCTCATGGACAAGTAGATATTGTTGTTTCCGAATATATAGAACCGGTTGAGGTTGAACAAATAATTATCGTTGAGGACAGTGCAGAGCAAACTCAAATACTAGAAATACCTAAACCTAAACCTCGAAAGCGTTCTAGATCTAAGAAAAAAAGTAAAACCGATGAGCAGATCGGATTTACTGTCGAAACTAACAAAGACGAGCAGAGATTACATCAAGAATATGAAGTTTCAGTTCAAGAAGATGATTCACCATTTGAACTTGAGGAGAAAGTTAGTTTAACTCAAACCATAGAACCTGTCCACACTTTAG
The DNA here is from genome assembly GCA_030710515.1 of Abscondita cerata. Classification (NCBI taxonomy): domain Eukaryota; kingdom Metazoa; phylum Arthropoda; class Insecta; order Coleoptera; family Lampyridae; genus Abscondita; species Abscondita cerata. The sequence goes on along the minus strand of JALBCR010000791.1, from coordinate 107,049 downwards.
ACGTTCCAAAGAAGACTAGGCGGAAACGTTCTCGATCTCGGAAGAAAAACCAAGAACAAACTAACGATGAGAGTCCAAAGAAAACCGAAACAAAAGATACTGAAATAATAGATAAATTTACTACTACTGAAAAAGTTTCTGAACAAACGCTCATTGACAAAGTTCCAGCAATGAAAGAGAAGAAACAATCTCGTTCAAAAGGAAGAAGCATAGAGCACATTGATACTTCAGAGCCAAATTCGGATATAACTGAAACTATAATGGATAAGATTGACACGTTGGAAAAGAAAAAGCATCCCCGATCTAAAGGAAAAAGTAAAAAAGGAGATAAACCTCTGGTTGCACCCGAAGATATGTTAAAACCATATATTATTACTGACGTAAATATTGTTATTGAAAATTCTGAAAAAATTGAAAACCCTTTCAAAAAACCACTTGAAGAACCTTTGGTAATTTCAGAAACATCTCCTAACTTTGAAACAATGGACATATTGCAAGAACCGAAAAAACGCATTGAACTTATAGATACTACAGAAGTTATTTTAAAGCCAGATATTTATATGTGGGGAAATTCGAACTTGGAAAAGAAAAAGCAAACTCCTTCCAAAGAAAAAGGTAAACAGCTTGGACAATCTGTTGTTACGGTAGATTTGAGCCCAGAACAAGACACTGTAAATATAGAACAAACGGAGAAAATTGAGTCGCCGGAAACATCAACTTTGGATGAGAAAGAAATGATTTCAAAACCAGATAACATTGAATATATCTGTGAAACTGTAGAGAACGTTGAAACATTACCAGAAAAAAGAAAAAGTGAAGCAAGTGTTATAACTTTAGTTACGGAAGAAATTATATTAAAACCAGTTGTAGTTCCTACTGAAATTATTAAAAAACAACCGAGAAAAGTGAAGTATTAGAAAAACCAAATTTGCAACTGGAAGACCGCGTCGAACAAATTTTAAAACTTGCTGACACCGAAATAATCATCGAACCGGAAGGGCTCAATTTGGAAACTGAGAAACCTATGGAACCGTTAGTTACGACAGAAGTGGTTTCAACAGAGATATACACAATTGGAACAAACGAGAAAATTGAAACTCCGAATTTGAAAAAGCGTTCTAAAGGAAAAAGCAGAGATGGTGTACAACATTCAGTTTCGACGAAAATTACTGAAAAACCACATGTTAAAACAGAAAACATAGGACACAGGACAGAGCAGATTGCACCTCTAGTTACAACAGAGACAATTTTAAAACCACATATTGTAACCAAAGAACTTATCATTGAAATGACAGACAATATTGAAACGATAGAAAGGCCAATTTTGAAAAAGAAAGAACTCGACGAACTTTTTGTTATGACACAAGTTGTTCCAGAAACGGATACTGATAATACTGCACCAGTTGTTGAACAAACAAATACAATTGAAACCACGGAGAAACCTGAATTATTAGAAACACCAAACTTGAAAAAGCAAAAGGATACTCGTTCCAAAGCAAAAACTAAGGACATTGCTCAACCTTTACTTACCCCAGAAGTACTCTTAAAACCAGATGTTCCTAGCACAGTTATTATAGAAAAGCAAGAGGAAATTAAAATATTGGAAGGGTCAAGTTTGGAAGAAAAACCGTTTGTAACTTTAACTCATTGAGCATATAAATTGAGACCACATCATTGAAAAACCTAGCGAAAAAACCAAAACGTTCTCGTTCCAAAGGAAAAACTAAAGAGCATATACAACCTATAGACAGAACAGAAAACATCGAAACATTAGAAGAACCACGCTTGGAAAAGAAAGAGCACGTTATAACTTTGATTACAACTGAAGTGACTCAGATCCCACAAGTAGTTAACACAGAAACTATTATCGAAAAGATTAAGACCTTGGAACGGTCTAGTTTGGAAAACCAAGAACCTCCGGTTAGCGCAGAAGTTATTTCTAGATCAGACGTTGATAACACTGATGAAAAGATAGAAACAATTAAAACATTGGAAAACTCTAATTTGAAAAAGAAAAAACATCATCGATCTAAAGGAAACAGTAAAGAGCGTGTCGAACCTCTACTTACAACAGAAATGTTGCCAAAACCAGATATTGTTAAAAATGATGATATTGTTGAAAATATTGAAATAATGGAAGAGCCAAACTTGGAATTAATAGAACGTGTGGAACCTGCGTTTCCGACAGAAGTTGTTTCTAAGCCTAGAAGTTGAAATTAAACCAACTCAAACGTTGGAAAAACTAACCGGGAAGAAACAGAAACGTACTCGTTCTAAAGGAATAAGTATTCAACCTATAGATACGACAGAATCAAAACCAGATATAGAAAGAACCGAAACAATTGAAACTTTGGCAGAGCCAGGTTTAGAGGAAATTGAGTACGTTGAACATATAATGACCGAAGAGGATTCAAGTTTGATTGAGTCAAAGACAGATACATTTGAAACATTGGAAAAGTCGAATCGAAGAAAGCCAAAACATACTCGTTCCAAACCAATAAGTACCGATCGAGTTCAACAGTTGATTACAACTGAAATGATATCAAAACCAGAAGTTGACACAGATATTATTATACAAAAGACGGAGAGCTTTGAAACGAGACCAAATTTGGAAATAGATAAAAGCTTTGAACCTCTGGTTAAGACAGAAGTGATTTTAAAGCCAGATATTTGCATTTTCGAAAAAGTAGAGGAAATTAAAAAGTTCGAAGAACCATGTTGGGAAATAAAGCAATGCTTCGAACCTCTCGTTACGACAGAAGTGGATTCAAAACCCGACGTTCTTAACACAAAAATTGTTATTGAAAGAACAGAAAAAATTGGCAGTTTGTTGGAACCAAATTTGAAGAAGCACGAGCTTGTTGAACCCACAGTTAGCACAAAAGAGATTTCAAAGCCACGCATTCACACTGAAATTATTATTGAACAGTCGGATATAACGAGAACATTGGAAAAACCGAATGTGCAAAAGGAAACACATCCTCATTCTAAAGAGCCCATACAAGACTTAGCTTTGACTGAAGTGATCCTTACACCTGTTAAAACAGAAATTATTGTTCAAAAGAAAATTGAAAAATTGGAAGCTCCAATTTTGGAAACGAAAGGACCCCTGAAGACGTCAGAAATATCTCCAAAATTGCTTGAACAGGCAGATGTAATTGAAATAGCAGATAAAGCTAAAAAATTCGAAAAACCGAAATCTCGTTCTAAAGGAAAAAGTAAAGAAAATGTACAACATTCAGTTATTGAAGAATTAATTTTAAAACCTGATGTTAGTTCAGAATATATTATCGAAAGTACAGAGAAGATAGTCACATTAGAAGAGCCAATTTCGAAAAGGGAAGAGGTTGAACAACCTCTGATTACAACAGAAGTGGTTTCAAAACCAGATATTATCAAAAGTACAGTGAAGATGGAAACTTTAGAAGAGCCAATTGCGAAAAAGGAAGAGGTTGAAGAACCGCTGGTTAAAACCGAAGTGGTTTCAAGACCAGATATTGATGACACTGTAGTTATTATTGAACAGATAGAAAAAATTGAAACTGCGAAACAACCTCAAGTATTGGAACTTCTAAACTTGAAAAAGCAAAAACGTTCTCGTTCCAAAAGAAAAGGCAAAGAGGACGTACAAGTTGCAATTACCACAGAAGTGAGCTCAACTCCAGATGTTGAAATTGATATTGAAAAGGCCGTGAAAACTCAAGCTTTGAAAGAGTCAGATTCGAAAGAAAGAGAGCTTTGAGCCTTTGGTTACAACAGAAGTTATTCTCGAAAGGACTGAGAAGACTGAGATATTAAAACAGCCGACTTTGGAAACGCGGGAACGCGTTGAACCACTGGATACCGTAAAGTAATTTTAAAACCAGAAAAAGAAGATGACCTTGAAAAGTTGGTGACGCCGAACTTGGAAAAGAAAAAACGTTCTTGTTCCAAAGGAAAAAGTAAAGAGCATGTACAATCTCTGATTAAACCAGAAATTATCTAACCGAGGCGAGCACAGAAAATTGAAAAGCCAAATTTGGAAATAAAAGATCCTGTAATTAATATTGAAACTACTGAGAGAATTGAAACTTTAAAAGAGCCGACTGTAGAAAAGCAAAAACATTCTCGTTCTAAAGGAAAGAAAAAACTTTTGGTTGTGACGAAAGTTATGTCAAAACCAGAAGTTGACGAAAGTCCAATTATTGACGAGAAAGTCGAGAAAATAAAATCGCCTGAAGATCGAAATTGGGAAAACTTAAAACCATCTCGCGCAATGACAAAAATTTCTGGTGATGACACATTTTCAGATGATATCAAATCTGACATTGCTCCAAAGGAACTAGTAAACATTTCATCGTCGACGGTTATAACTACCACACAATACATTTGGCCAGAGGACCGATTACAATCGTGTTCAGACATACGAGTTATAGAACCAGATCCCGAAAAAGGCGAAAATTTAAAACCATCCCGTGCAATGACGAAACTTACTGGTGCAATTGAGGAAGATTACCAGGATGATATTAAATCTGATATTGCTCCAAAAGAACTAGTAGACATCTCGTCATCGAAGTTTATAACTATAACAGAATACTTTTTGCCAGAGGACCGATTACAATCACCTTTAGAGCTAAATTCCGAGAAAGCTAAAAATGAAACTCTTGATGAACCGGAAATTAAGCAGGACACATTAGGTTCGGAACTTCAGAAAAAAGACAAAAGAAAACGTTCTCGCTCAAGGAGAAAACATAAAATTGTAGATACACCTGCAAAAACAGAAGATTCTAGCGAAAGAGATACTGTCACCATTGAAAATGAAACCGCATTACCTGCAGATGAATCGAAAAAGAATCAAGAAATAGTATTTTCAGATACGGCGATAATTTCAGAAGATGGTTCAAACAATGATAATAAAACGAAAGAAGGCGTTAATCCAGAAATAAAACGTAAAGTAAGCGTTCCAGATCTCACCGAAAAGCTAAAGATGAGGAAGATATGACGGGCTTATTGTTTGAAACAACAACTACTCCTCAGTACGTTACGTATGCTACAGTTGCTGCAATGCATGCTCATAAAGAAGATAATGCAGGAGATAACGAAATTGAAATACCGAAGATAAAAGAACCGGTTCAAATAAGAATTCAGGTACTTGAAGATTCTCATGTAGAACGGGAACCGTTACCAATGACAACTGACGGTTTTATTGAAATGTTAAGCAGAAGAGATAAAAGGTCTCGTTCTAGGTCACGCAATAAACTTGATTCGCAAAACCAAGAAGAACCTACACCTTCTGCTCTAGAAATTAAAACAGATGTTTCTGTTTCTGAATACGACGATCGTATTGCATTTGAAGACTGTGTTTCTGCCACACAAATTGTAAATACAATACAATCACCCGACCTATCAAAAAAGGAAAAGAAGAAACGCTCTAAATCTGGACGAAAACAAAAATCCGATTCACCACCAACTGATGAAAATATATTAAAAGAGGATTTGGGTGAAAAACCGATAAGCGAATGTGGTCTGAGGCACCAAGAAGATCCGGTCAGGATTAAAGAAACTGAAGTTGAGATCCCGGAGAGTGAACGTACAGACATGAAAGAAGTAGTTAAAATATACACAGAAAGCGAACCGACTTCATCAGCTTTAGAGTCAAATATTCAAATCGAATTAGAAAAAGAGAAGCCATTGAAAGAAACCAAAAAGCACAGATCCAGATCACACGCCAAACATAAAAATGAACTCGGGGAAAGCACTGCAGTGACGGTGCCTTACACAGAACGCTTAATTACTTACGCGAACATAGCCGCTACTCAAAAACATTCAAATGTGGAACTTGTAAAAAGTGACGTAGTTTCCGAGGTTACCGAACACTTTAAACAACCACTAACAGAACTTAAAAAAGAGAGAATACAATCCCCACAAAGAAAAGAAAAGAAGGAAACTATGACCACAACACAAAATTTAAAAATCAAACTTACAAATTAAAAGTGAGGTTAGTAGCTCCGAAACAGAAAAGGACGTACAAATATCCGTAACGCTTCAATCTACATCCACCAAAGATGAAGCACATACGGTACCTAAAAAGAACAAGAAAAGTAAGGGTAAAATACTTCCAGTCGAACCACTCGAAAAACCAATTAGTCAACCAAAAGAAGATTCGGTAGAGAAAAAGATCAAAGAGAAACTGAAAATCAAATCGCCAACCGAAAACCGTTTGTTGGACAAACCGGTAGTGAGCGACTATGAACAAAAAAAAGTTGAAACAGAACGTTTAATTAAAGACGATGATCCTTTAGTTGACGTACTATTAAGACCAATCGAAGTAACCGACAATTCTTCGACCACAATCACTAACTACCCGACAGCTTTATTAAACAACGAAAAAGAAAACTTTTTGAATGAATCTGAAGATGTTCATCAAAAGCGCTCTGGCTTCTTCGGCAATTTACTCGCGAAAGTAACAGGCTCAAAACATGATTCTCACAAAAGCAAGGATAAGATAGAACGTGAAGAAAACAAAACGAAAACACAAAAGAGTAAAAATGAAATAGTACTTCAGAAGGGTGAAGAAGAAAGAAGAACAGGGAACGAAGGCGCTCTGGGGTACTAGAAACGCTTATTGCGAAAGTATCTGACGTGTTGAGAAAGAAATCTGACGTGCCCGATAAATACCAGGAGGTTGTGAAACATTTAAAAGACGACGGGCCTTTTGGATGGATAAGTATGTATACGACGACGCCGAGGAAAATTATCAACTGCAATTGGCGAAGTTAAATAGATCGCAACCTGCGTCGGGGAATGTTAGGGGTTCATACGACAATTCCCGCGATAAAGATGGAGATTCGGATAGTTCGAGTGATGGATCCTCACCTAAACCACCAAAGTTAAATGAAACACGTTCCTCATCTGACATAAATTCGCGTTACACTAGTGTTAATTTGCCTGGTGGTATGTGTAGATGGAAAGGTGAGAGTACGTACCTAGCACCCGAAGAACGTATTTCTGAAACATCAACCTTAGTGAAATCGGAAGATCCTAAACAAATCGAGCATTAGTTCTCTGACTGACCAAACGAAACCCGCAGACTTAATTACTGACAATGACTTCATCGCAACCCAGTACACATCCACTCCCACCTTAGGGCCTACCATCCACACCATTTCATCGTCACCAGTGGAAGAAGTTACATCGCCTAGCTCTCAGATCAACGATGATTATTTATACAAGAAGGTGAAATATGGTTGCGTGTTATTGAATCCAGTGTGCCTTGTTAAACATACTTTGCTTCTTCTTAAATAAAATACTAACCATGCGCTTTTACTTTTGTTGCATGTCTTTTATTGTTGCACGTTTAATCGCATTTTGCATGTACATATTGTTTTGGAGTGAATGAAATGAAATTATGCAAGAATAAACTCATTAACATTGAGGTAGGTAAGCTTAATTGGACATTGAAAACATAGGTACTATATTCTTAAGAGATATGGATTGGATTTGACCAATCAGAGGAAATCGGTTGCTAAAAACGGCCAATGGTTAATCGTTTACATGTGTACCCACATTTATATCTTCATAAAAAAAAACTACTTCTTAAAGTGACGCAATAATATGTCTGTGAGTCTTAGGAAAAATTGCGCGTTACTTGTAAAAGCTTGTCAGAATCGAACTCTAGTATGGGTTAAAGTAAATTTTTCTAGCATTAGACCTATGCTTTTATATGTCACGTCGGGCAAAGAACGGAAGCTGCATTTATAAAATTAAGTGTACATTCGCATTTATACGCTTGGGATTTAATCTACTAAGATGTGCGCTATACCGGTTGGTGTTTATTTCAGTTTCAAGGTACATATTCGGTAATATACTTATATTATAGTTTGGAATGACTCATATATGTTCCGAGTTGTCTGTACCAACCGGTATGTAGTACATAAAGTGTATGACATTTGTTTCATTTGATGTCATCACCATACATTTGCAACACAAAATTTGTTGCAATTACTAGTTTTGCTTGGGTATTTATGAATGATTGTTTTGCTACCTGAAGAAAAAAAAAAGAATTGATTGTAGTTAAGCGAAGTGCACGTTTTGTAGAACTGCTGCTATTCCCGTTACAACGCTAATACATATTACTTTCAGAGTCTCGCGGAAGACGTGAAGAATTTAGGAAGTGCTTTACAAGGAACTGAAATTAGCGCGTCTAAATTACCGGTGGAAGATTGCAGAACTATTCTATTAGCGTTAATGGTATGTTTAGTAGTTTACTTTTAGACTAAGACCTCATTGCAATTCACATTACAAGTCATAAAACACATTCCCAATCCTTGTTTGTAAAGATAGGATGAAAATTCAATTTGGTCGCAAAATTCTAATGGCAACTCGAGAAACAGCAATTTATTCATATATAGTTAGAGGGGGGATGTTGGAAGTAGCATTACAAATTACGGAATTTTTCATATAATATACAGTATGTCTACTTAAGTTAGCAACAAACGGGAAGCTTTTATATTATTAATTTTACAAAAAGAAAGTTATTCTTTATAAAAAGATTTGCATGTTCTAAAATCTGAAGTGCACTGTATAATTTTGAATTCGATAGTGACAAGTGGAAAATGCAGTAAGCTTTTGTTACATTCAGGCTTTCAAGCTCTCATTTTGAAAATATGTTATTTATGTAAATTTTAATTTTTAGTCCCCAAAATATATACCATCTCTTTCTTTCATGTGCAGTTGTTGATGGTATCGAGGAGTAAGCATTTTTCTTTGGGATATAAACCCTTGACTAGTAAAGAAACAATAATGTGCTAAATAACAGGACGCGGAAGTGGTTATAAAGTTGGTGTTATCTCTATTATCAACGTTCGCAAAAATTAACACTTAAAGCATATCTCGGGAAATACTTCGATTCGCACTGTTGCAGTGAAGCCTCACACTTCCCTTTTTTCGTCGGGGCGGCTTTTTCGTTGTAATTGTTTTCAATATACATAGATGTGAATGTGTATATTGCGATTATAATAAATGTGCTTATGTAAAAAAAAAATTTTTGAACACTTAAATTCGGAAATATCAAAATTTTTAGTCCGCTTTTAGCCTCAGAGGGTCTTCAATTCGGTTTTAATCAAAATTTAGTATAATAAATTTATTCCATCCATTGCTTTTTTTTCTACAATTCGGTATTTTCCAACTTTTTAAAAAATGTGCGAAATCGAAGTCCGTACCACATATAAAAGACGTTCGCCAGTTGTAATTTTTTTTTAAATTACAGTGTACTGTTTACAAAGTATATTTAATTCAAATACTGAAAATTGGCGCCGAAATAAGTCGTCTACATCGTGACGTCAATTCTCGTATAAATAACGTAATATGGATTGTTTGATTTGTATGCGATTGTTATTTTCAAGTAATAAATTAGTAGTGCTTTACATAAACAAATCACCATATATATTTGATATATACTGAGCGCATCATTCTTACATTTTTTTTTGTGATACTAGGGTTTCTTTTATGTTTATGATCTAACAATAAACTAATTTTTTTAAATATAAATTTTATGAAAAGTGATAAACAACAAAAAATATTTAAAGGAAACTTATTTTATATACATGCATGTTTAAAAGAAAAACCTACATAATTACTAAAAATATTCTGATTTACCTGATTATTTTCTAAACAACTTTTTTTAACTACCTAACCTTTCAAATATTGTGTTATTCCGGCCGGCATGATGAAATCATTTTTTAAATCAGTTGTTTTATTTTTTCGTTGCCCATACTGTAGTTGTCAGATTTATTTTGGACACTTTAAAGTATGTATTTATTTATATTGACTTTAGTGCAAAACACATTGTTCATAGCAATTATCAAAATTGTTACACTTTTTATTTTTAAATTTCGATTACCGTTTTTCGGCTGGAATTGTTTTATTTAAATGATGATATCTGTCGGTATTTATTCACGAAAAACTTTTAATTCTTTACATTATGACTTCCCAACCACCAAATTGAGACTTTAATTTATAAAATTAATATTGAATCTTCAACTGCCAAATAGAAAAGCGAATTTTTTTTAATCAGTTCACTTTCTTTCCCCACTTTTAATTATATCACCGGTCCGAACTAAATAATACCTGGAATTTATTTCACACCTGCATTGATTACTTATGGCCAGTTCCACCAACCTGACTTAAACTTAAGCTATGCTTAAAAACAGTTATGGTTTTAACAATTGTTTCTAAGTTTTTAAGCATTGCTAAAGTTTAAGTCATTAATCTTTCACCCGTCTGCTAGGCGCCGGAACTGAATATGCACTTTGTCACGTACACTACGAGTTTAATGCAATGTTTGTATCAACACTTTCTTTATCAACCGATGATTTTGCAAAAAACACAACTTCTATTTTACAGTTACGATTAACTCCCGCCTACAAACTCGTTATTGCAACTAAATGAAAATATTTATACAAATAAATTAAATTTCCTGTATAATTATAGGTCGGTTTTTAGAAATCTTGATCTTTAAATACCTTAATTTTACGTTCGATTTGAAAATAACATCGAAAGTTACCACTTTTTAGCCGTTTTTCGTCGCACAGTGGGTGTGCATTTTTCTGAGGAGGTCGAAATGTATGGAGCGAAGGTAGCCAGAAGATGTACAATTCCAACAAAAAAAAATTTGCGATCGGACGCATACTTTCGGAGATATGATTACCAGCATTACCACAATTTTTTCTCGCGTTGGGGTAACATTTGAATACCGATGTCGCGTTTTGTGTATATTTTCGAGCATTGTCTGCCGTGGAATACACACGTCGGTTTGTGGGAAAAGTGATTTTTTCTAAATCCCGATCAAAACTCACACATCGCTTTTTAGGCAATATTGAAAATACCCGCAACCCGATGTATGTAATCGCGTTTGCACACAAAGCGAAATAGATATTTGCAATTGTATCAAATGACAATGCTGTTTTGAGAGGACGGGCGTATTTAGACATTAAAATCCCTAGTCAATTCCTTTTACAATCAGTTAAAAGAAATGATGTCACCCAAAAACTGCCAAGAATCTTATCTTAATGTCAAACTATGAAAAACCTAAAAAAATCTAAGCTGCGAAAGAGAAGAGTTCTTGGCCTCTAAAGAATGTCATCTAATTAAACATTTCGATATAGTTAACCTCGATGAAAAATCTTGATCAAAATATAAAACCTGGTATCGGTTTGGTTTCCCACCAGTTTGGTTGTGCCACCAGCCGTGTACCGTTCGTACATGTCCAGAAAATGTACAGAATTATTCTCGATCACGAGGCAACAAAAATATACTTCTACACTCTATAGCTACATTAAGTCACGTCTAACGCGGTCCCCTGTGCAAAAATATGTTGCTCGTTGGAATCACAACGTAATTCCGTATTATTTGTCGATCACGAGCAAAATCCGACTCCAGTTTTCGTCGGCATTTGGAGAAATCACTTTACCCATAACGTCTCGGATTCCACGCCGAACAGTGTCCGAATAAAAACACACAACTCGACGTGTGTATTTAGGCGTTCCCACAACGCGAGATCGATAAAAATTTCGGGCAATGTCGGAATGAGGTGTTTGAGGGTAACACATACATGGTGACAGTGGAAAGTTATTCATCCTCTGTAAGTTTTGTATTGCTTTAGAAAAATTTTGAAAATTGAAAAAAATTACAAATTTTCTTATAGATTATGTATCAACTTTTAAGAAAAAAAGGAAAGTCATAACAAATATAGTAAAAAGTTTTTCTAAACGTTCCCTTCAATAGATCTGATCGCAGACTGTCCGTGTCTATACGTTGTAAGTTTTATGGCAGGATAATATCTTCTGGTTCAATTGTACTTTGGTTCTTCTGAATTTTGTCTTTGGTTTCAGTTGGTTGGCAAGCTTTTTTTGATACATTTTAGTTTTTTTATAGGTGCGCCTGTCGCAATACAGTTTCTTTCTCTCTCTCTCTCTTTTGAGCTTTTGGATAATCTCTACATTCTAAAAACTTTTATCACTGACAACACTCAATTGGTCTGACTTATCATTTTATCCGTATCCTCATAATCTTGTCATCATCATCAGGTAGAATTGAAATTCAAATTCTGTCAAAAGGGAAGATTACTAATCTTGGAAATGGAAAAAAATTCTTCTCAAAGGTACGAATACAAAACTCCTGATGTTGCAATTTGTGGTGGAATGGTCAACAGAGTGCTATGTTGAGAACTGCTGGAAAAAGAACCTTATCATTCCATAAAAAAAATTGTCCATCATCTATCCTAAAGAGTGCACAAGGCTTACAATAACAAGAGGCATACCTTTTAATATAAAAAAAGCATTGCTGGACTCACAGCAAATCGCATTGTACCAATGGTTTATTGAGCTGCATGATCATTTTCCAGCCAATACATTTTTGGACGATTGTAGTCAGAAAAACTCTTTTATATAACGTTTTTCAATAAGGGCGAGTAGATGTTGAAATGAAATAAAACAAGTTGCATGCGAGGGGTATTAACGAAATTTGAAAGATCCATGTACATGGTCTATTATAAAAGTAATTTGCATGATTTTATTGTGACGTGATTACCAATCGTAGCAGGGTAAAACAGATCTGATAACGTGGTGGGGGTCTACCCTTCCAATACAGCCTGTCGCTATTTTGCTCCGAACAGTCTGAGTGGAAAAACGGCCGCGAGGAGATCCCGTCGAAACCCGTTATGGACGCCCATAATCAAAAAATGTAAATTGTGTACCCGACTGTCAATCCAGCAAACTGCTGACACCCTAAATATGTCCACATGTAACATCAAAAACACGGCCGGGCTCCACCATGACACTCCACCAGCCACACGACCTACATTGTTTTCAATTCCCTAGTTCGGAGTAACACCCCGGTGGTATCCCACCCCTTACAGCCTCGACTTGGCTCCGTAGGACTTTTTTTTTTGTTTCCCCGACTAAAAAGAGAAGGAAAGCATTGGAAGTCCGTGGAAAACATCCAAAAGCATTTTACACTATTAACGACGATTCACCGTTTTGTCCACTGTGTGGCACGTCGTCTTGCTGAAACCAGATATCGTCTACGTTCAATTTGGGCAGAAGTAATCAGTTATCATCGGTCTTTTTTTAATGTACTGCCACCTGGCGACCCCCTGTGGCTTAAAGTCGTCGGATATACAGCAAACTTGTTTGCTCCGCATAGCCATTCATCCAAAAATGCGCACACTCAACGAACAAATGTGGTTGTCTATTGTTACCAATTTTGAGCTCATGGATCAGTTGGTTCTTATACGGGTGTAGGCCCAAGTCCCGACGTGAAAATCGCCAAATTGAGGTATGCGAAATGTCGAGTTCTTGTGGTCGGTGAGGAAAGGATTGCCTCGGGTTCTGTTGCACACTTGCACCTGCACGGACCACGGCTATGTTTTCCAGCGATCTTGCGTAAGCGTATTCGCTGATGGTTAGATCCTGTCGTGTCAAATTTAGCCACCAACTAACACTTTCTTTATTTTTATAACAAAGTTTAATAGTGTAAGTTACCATGGTGATTTGGCATCAATGACTGAATAATCCATAACAAATTAGACAAACGTAACCAAAACAATATGCCCGCCACAGTCCGCAAACATCTACATACCAACGCAATTTGAAAACTCTTATATAATGCATTGTTGTTATTTCTTTTAATTTCTGGCATTTACTTTTCAAGCAAATTTTTAATCATTCACTGCCGTTTAGTAGGGGAGAGTCTGGAACAGTGGCCACCTTTTTTTGTTTAAAGGTATACGTATCAAACCATTTACTTATTCATATGGATGATGCCTCTAATTAGTTTCTGGTACTTTTGGCATCATGACTACCTAATGTTCAATTCTTTAAAAAAGGAATTTTTCTGAAAAATGATATATTTTGAAAAGGTCTACCAAGTAGACGAATGGGAACACTGGCACTCCTTAAATAAGTCAAAATTTGATGGCTAAATGCTCTTTATTTCTAATAAACTATAGTACATTCGTAATTTTGAGTAGATAACACAACAGATTTTGTTCAAAGAAGAGAACTTTGTTCTTTTATATTTAATTTTAGTTTAATAAACATTGTACGAAGACAAATCTAGAGGAAAGAGAAAAGATTAGCCGTTCTTGATGTTCCCCTGATTTTTTTTGGTTGTGTCAGATGGAGAACAATGTCATGAGCTAGAACAGTCGATGTTCTGGAACATTTGGATACAAGAAATTGCTCCCATGACGCCTCAGAAACGTTATGTTGAATTCCTCGTTCTCCAATTTATTGATTATACGACCAACATAATGTTCGACTGTTTTTAGTTGGAAACTTGACTAGCACGAACGAATCTTCAGTTATGGTTGACAGATCACTCAATAGGCAATCATCGTCCTTTTCTTCCAATTGAGCGAAGATATCAATGTCTTCAGAGTCTGTCATGTCTTCGATGCTTGCATAAGTTAATGAACTGCTTCCAGAGGATTTGCGTTTTTCATTTTTGTGCAAGATTTCAAGCTACTTGTAATGTTTCTTTTTCACTCAATTTTTTATTCAAATTGGATTTTCTAGCTTCTTTTAATTTTCCTCCTTCTCGAGTCTTTCTAAAACTGGGGTGTTTGTAAGAATCTCAGATTTTTTCTTTTTTCTCTGGAATTTTCTATTATCACTTGTAGCTGTGACCTTTGGAAAAGGTTTGAGGTCAGTAGGCAAACAAGGTGGTTGACTGAATTTTCATTTTCAACGCTTGTAGATGGCATAACAGTCATGACTTCATTATAGTCAACTGTTTTGTTGAAATTATCTTCATTCGAACCATCATTATTTATCACTTGTACGTCTGTTACAGTGGAAGCAATGAAGTCATCGTCGTTGAATATGTTTGAGTTGAATGGAAAAATCCCAGTGGATCGAAATTCAGAAATACAGTTTCTAGCAGTGAATGCTAACGGATAAGCCTCACCCAAAATTTCAGCGATATCATAAATGCTGACTCGTTTCCCTGAATTATTTACAAGCCATGTTCGACAATGTTGATTGTAGTATTTTTTCAAAGTGTAGTAGACACTCTTGTCTAGGGGCTGCAGCTTGTGGCTAGTATGAGGTGGTAGAGTTAGTAATATTATTTGATTTTCTTTGGCTGCCTTGATTATTTACAAAGAAATATGAGCTTCATGGTTATCCATGATTAATAATGCGGGTGATTCAGCTGTCGGTTTGGCGTGTCTAACGAAATGTTGGAACCATTGTACAAAGAGTTCTGATGTGATCCAACCTGACTTTGAGGCGAACCCAACGGTTCCAGGAGGAGAATTTCTAATCATGAAATGTTTGTAAGTTTTTCGAGGGAAAATTAGAACAGGGGGAACATTATTTCCAATTGCATTGATACAACCGACCATTGTAACCAAGGTTCCCCTTTCACTGGAAGTTATTTGGCCAACCTGTTTCTGACCTTTTGTGGCAATGACTTTTCCTCCTCCTTGAACTGTCGTGAGCCCAGTTTCATCGACATTATAAATTTGTTCAGGTCTCAATTTATACTTTTCATATATTTCTTCAACGTTTCCAAAAATCGTTGGACAACTGGTTTGTTGAAGCCCATAGCTCTGCCCAAACACGTAGCTTCTGCCGATCTCAAGGATAACTCGTTTCGCCGTTTTAGGACGCGTTGAACCACAGTCTACCGGCAGCTTCATTTTCTATCCAAGACAGTGGTATTTTTTTCTTATTCGCTAATGCGAAATCGTATGCCAACTTTTTGGCATATATAGGGCTCAAGCCGTGATGTAGTTTCGCCATGGCTTGAAAATATTCACTTAGAATATGTTCTTCTTCTGAAGAAAATATTTGGTTTACAGTGGTTCTAATCTTGGTGCGCCTTCTAAGACGGGTGAATTCCAATCAATGCCATCTCTTCTCTCTGCAATTTTTTTTAACATAATGCCTTAAAGTTGTGCGAGTACTTTGTCTGTTTTCTTGCGTCTTGGCATTTTGTGGCATTACTGAAATGAAACCGTTCGAATTTTATACAAAATAGTTATGAAGGTACAGTGGCCACCCTTTTCAAGATTTCCAAAGTAGTGGCCACTGTACCGATAGTAGATGATGCCCACTGTACCATCAACTTCATCTTGAATTGAAAAATGTTTTGGAAAGAACGTCATGGAAAGAATGCAGAAAAATAATGTGTCAGTTGATACTTACATATATTGGCTATCGTTTGCAACAGCTTTTATATTTTAACTCGTTGAAAACACAAGTTTATCACACAATTACACATTGAAAGGTCTCTAGAATCCCGTAGCTCACTTCAGAAACAGGAACACTGATTTGTTCTAACCTTGTTTGTTAGATGGCGACACGCAGTCTTTGTAAATAAATATTCTGTGAGTAGGTGGCCACAGTACCTACATGGCCACTGTTCTAGACTCTCCCTACTCATTTTCTGCATTATACTGTATTTGTATCATATAACCCATTTTGCTTGAAAACATTATTTATTAGTGTAATAAAAGAGTGATTAGTTTTTACATAGAAACTTAATGTCATTAATTTTCCATTTGTCGTTAGCGACATTTCTAAAACCCAAACCGCTGTGACCACTTTCGGACTTTCGTATGGATTCTGGGATATTTTATGTACCTACTTTGTTGATTCGTTTCAATTTTACCAAATTTCAATTCATCATAAGCCGCATTTTTAGTTTTTTAAGGGAATCATTAAAATAACATGTCTGGCAATATTACAATATATTTTGCATATCCAAGTTTTGAATTTATGGTTAGACTTTAAGTGAACAAAACCAATCACCGAAATTAAAATTAAATGTTCGCAGAGTATGTGAAGTTCATTCGACATACTTTAAATATTAAAACAAACATTTCGTGTACATCTCCACATCGCCCTGACATTAATAACCCTGTAAATTCGTACAGAACGTGCGCCTCGGCTCGATTTTGATCGCAAAATGAAAAGAAAAAAAATCATTCAAATAAAAGTTACATAACTGTAATTCACAACAACTTTCCTTTAATCACTTTTTTTCTATAATTAATAGTCTTGTAGATTGTTATATCTCAGTAAATTACCTATGTGATCAAAAAGTAGTTGGGTATAATTAATTCCAAATAACTTTTGTCTACGATCGTGACTGCCTTTTACAACAATTATTGTGCCTTTTTGCATTAGTGCAAAACGCAACTTATTAGTTTTTTTATTTTATTATTTTTTTGATCGTAGAAAAGGAGTTGTGTGCAACATGTGAAAAAAGCATATTTGTTGCACTCAACACCGTGCAACAAATATGCACTTTTTGCACTAGTTACACAAATAACTATTATTTTAAGAAAATTGTGTAAAATGAATATTTTTGTCAATGTGTCAAAAATAAAAAAATATATACATATATAGGTTAAGGGCACTTTTCATTTGTCGGATTGTACCCATAATCTAGTAATCAGATCATGTCAAGTTTCATAAGAATTTGACCAGTGTTTTTTTAGATAGACGGACGGAGAGCCAACCGGCCTCCAGACAATTAAATGTCTTACTTCATATATCGAAAAAAGTGCAAAAAAAGACTTATTTCCGGTTCGGATGACAATTCAATTTGCATTGTCAACTAAATTCTTATGAATGGAATATCTTCTAAGGAAGATTTGTAGAACGATGCGGTTTCGGATGTTTTATGCAGAAATAAAAAAGCTATTAAAAAATTAAAATATGCCTTCATTCTATTCAAATTCATGTAGGTAAATACAAGTCTGCAAACAATCACCGGGTGAATTGGAGACTCGAATTGTTTTTGATTTTATCAATGCTTGAAGGTTTATTGTTTTCATAAACACCACTGCTTACAGGTTCATTAACATCGTTATTCAGTCTGTTACGAATACTAAAGAATGTTAAAGTGAAAGAAACTTGTTTAGTCAGTCCATGCTGTATATAAAAGTTACATGCTTGCAAATGGGACGGTTACATCATCCATCTATTTATAAACATGACCTCTCTTTGGCACTCGACAAACTATACAACCACCACTATTTTTGTCCGTTTAACACATGATTTGTTGCCTCTAAGCTTTAATTGATTTATATTTACTTTGCAAGCTTAAATAAATATTTAATTAGTTAATCGATAAACATAGATAAGACATTAATGCAAATTTTATTTCGCTAATCGTTATTTTATCGTTGAGTACGAGGTAATTCTTTCAATAACTTTTGCAAGTAGTAAGTTGCTAAAAATAAGTTTTAAAAAAAAGTCTTACTAAACCGTGTTGTTAAATATTCAATAGAGGGGTACCGTCCACATATCAAAGCGCGTCGTGATCTCATCAGTCCATTATATTCCTCTTGACCGCACACATCGTGAATTCTATAAAACTTGTTGGAATTGTTGCAGAACGTCACTGGCGATCTGAAGAAACACGCAACCGAAGCGATCCGCCTAGAAAACTTAATCCTTCAACTACCCTCGGACAACGACGCCCAAGTCCTTGCGGCTCATTTAGCTGGCATCAGAACAAGAATAGCCACCCTTTTATCACAAGCAGAAAATGGCACAATTGCAATCGAGGTAATTAGTTAAATTTTCTAGCAAATTTTTTTAACGTGTTGCATTTTAGGCCGCCCAAAAGCCCAAATAAAACGTCAAGATCAATTGACGCAATATCATCATTTACTAATAGAAATAGAAACTTGGCTTCAAACGACACGTTCAACATTATCTAAAGAAACAAAACCCGCAACTGTTTCGGAGATCAATAACGAAATTGCAGCGTGCACCGCATTGAATAACGATTTAACAACAAAAGAAAATAAATTATCCGAGTTGGTGTCCGTGTGCGAGGACTTCAAAAAATATCCCGATTTGAAAGAGTTGTCCGAAAATCTTCTCGAACATCTACGCACTTTAATTCTTATATTCAACGAGCAAAAAACTATAATAACCGACAAAGTACAAATTTTAACTACGCACTTACGTAAAGTGGAAGAAGATGAGAAGCGTTCGCCTTATTCGTCGCTCCAGGACAGCACCTTAGATTCAAGTTCCATGCCAGTCGAAGAAATACCGGTACACGCCGATACAAAACATTTCATTTTATCCGAGAAAGAACCGGCAGGGGTAAGCATCGAAACCCAAACCGGACAAAGTTTGTCGTCGCCTTCGCCTATTATTTTAACTGAATTTGAAATTGGCAAACCCATTGATGTTGAAATTCAAACGCAGCCGCCAATAATTGAAAAGGAAAGAATAAAAATTTCGAAAACTGTAATCGGTGATCAAGAAACTATTCATATCGCGACTAAACCGTTTACTGGTGAGTTAGATACTAGTGGTGATTTATTAGTGGAAGCAAATTATCAAGATATGGCCGAAAATGCTAATCAAAAAACAACCGAGCTCAACATTTTGCACACGAGCTCGGATAAACCGTTCGAAACTGTGATGGTGGAGCCGGATGAAACTACAACCGAAGTGATAGTTGATTCCGATGGAAGTAAAAGAATTATCGTTAAAAAGCTACAGCGCACTGTCGTGTCGCGCCAGCAAATGGTGCAACAACAACATTTAACAACCATGTCCACAGTTACAGAAGGCGACATACCAGTGACTCAGTCGTTTTCGCAAGTAACTATTCAAGGACAGCAGAGCAGCACAACCGTAGCCAGAGGAGATGGTCATAAAGAGACATTAACCAGTCAGAACTACGGTGGTAAAATAATCTCTGGGGTACCAGGTGGAGAAGTTAATGTGCAAGAATTCCATTCGGAACCCGAACACCAATACACCATGGTGCAAGGTGACCAACCTGCCGAGTTTCAAATTCAAGATGTTACGTTACATGAGGGAGACATCACCTTTATCGACAATGACAAGCTAATACCCGTCGACAGGCAGTTTGTTCAAGGAGAAGAAATTCACACTTCGAGCTCCACTGTTAGAGCTGTTGTTCAACAAGTCACTCGCAAAATAATACGAAAAACTAGGAGAATAATTAGGCGCATAGTCATAGTCGATGGCAAAGAGCAAATAACCGAAGAAATAGTAGAAGAACCGGAAGAAGTTGAAATAACTGAAGAAGGAATTCCGCGGGTTAGCATTAACGTTACTCGTACACAAGATGGGACTGTAGTTGGTGAGCAGCAATTTGGCGATCACATAAGTGAAGTTCAGGAAGAACCCGATATTGTAACAATAAAAACTACCGAAAGTGTTACGTATCAACCCGATAGTCCGTCGAGACAGTCACCCCAAGTTATAACCACAAGCGTTATTTTAGAACCAGACGAAGGAGATGGCGATAATGCAATAATAAAAGAGCAAACGCCAGATGAGAGGTACGTTTTTGTTACTGCACTTGAAACGTCACCGGCACCAAGTATTTCTGAAACCCAGCCTGCTTCAGCAAAGACTACAATCAGTAGCGCTATTGAATTTCTTAAACATGAAAAGTCTGCACCAAGTTCTGTTGAAGTTTCACGTAAAGTTGAAGAAGCACCTAGAGTTGATTCTGCACTTACCGGCCAAATTGAAACAGCTGTCGTAGTATCAATGCCTAGCGAAGTAGTAGTTACAAAAATAGTACGTTCGACCTCTACTCGATCACCGGACGACGTCGAAGAAGCCGTCGAAGCCCTGGAAAGTACGTTTCCTACAACACAATCTCCTCCGAAAGCAGTTTCTACAATTACACAAACTACAGTAGTCTCGGCTTTGCCTGGCTTAGTAGAAGTAGCGCCTTCTCCCGATAATCAAATAACAACGTCGTTACTTGTTGCAGAAGTTAAACCTTCAACCCTAACAAAAATCAAACCGGCCGATCATAAAATAGAAGAACAACTACTAAAAGACTCAACCAAATTTATCACGAAAACTCATAGCCCAAAGCAACCATCTGCAGATATCAACACTCAGTTTCTTATAACCGAACGCCAAACTTTGTTCCAACAAGAACCGAATCAAGAAATTTCTCTGTATCTTACCGAAACAACAGGAAAACCGGAAGTGGTAGAATCTGAACCTGAACGTCTTCATTCTATCGAATTCAATTTGTCACTTGAAGAAAACAACCGCAAGCCAAAGAGTCGACTCAAAAGTATCGATGACAATGAAGGTGGAAGATAATGAATCATGTCCGGCCGAAATTTTACAAAAAGATATATATGTGTCTCTTCCAAAAAGCACTGTTACGTCGGCAAACACTGTATCCAAAGTGAAATTGTTCCCGAAGAAACTTTGTACGTTAGCGAAGTAGATCACGGAGGCACGAAGAGCAGGAAAAAGAAGAAACACAAAGACACCATTAGTAAAAGCACAACCCCTGACGAATCTAGTCCCGAAGCCGCAACAAGTTTAGCGCCTGATGAACTAAAACAATATTCAATTGAAACTTCTCTAGCCGAATCTACCGATATAATTATACCAGATGATTCCGAAGATTCCGTTGCTATTACACCAAAATTCACAGAAGAAGCGCTTGATGTTCTAACACCAGAACAAGAACTTTCAGATGGTACTCCTAAGGATACAGGATATGAACCGGAAGACAAAACTACCGTAGATGAAAATCTCGTACACGACGATGATCAAGACAAAAAGAAGAAACGAAAGAAACGCAAGAAACAGAAAGTGAAAGTTAAAGATTCTGAAGAATCTTATGCACCTAAGTCGCTCGAGGATTCTTCACCAGCTGAACCTTTTTCGGACGACGAACCTTATCAAGCTCCTGTCGCAGATGAAGTGCGAAAAGAAAAAAAGATAAAGCATAGAAAACGAGGGGAAAAGAAAATATCCGAACCCAGCGAAGAACCGGTTGGGGATAGCGTTTCCGAACTCGAACGAGAAACCCAGATTTATGAAGCACACTCGGATGAACTACGTTCTCCCAATGATTCGTACAAAAGCATGTTGACACCGTCCGAAGAAGGTTCGGTAAAAATTATCGAAGAAGGTTTTCCAACTCCACCAGAAACTGAATCCCTAGAATCGATCACCACTAAAATTGTTACAACTGTGCCTGTAATCGAAGCAGTTATAACACAAGAAGAAACTGTACAAACATCTCCAGATTTGTCCGAAATTAAAACTGAATTTTTAGAACCCACGATAACTGATGATTATAAGGTCACTGTGGAAACTGAACAAATTTATACACAAACTTCTCCAGAAATTGGGGTAGAGGCGGTAGAAATATCGTTGCAAACTTCCCCGGAAGTTTTCCAACCAGTAGAGGCAATCGTTAAACCAGAAACTGTAGAAAGTTCAAGTCAAGTAGAGTTAGTTGTTATCGAAAATATAACCCAAACTTCAACGCCCGAGTTAGCTGAGCCGATTAAGGAACCAAAAACTGAGATAATAACAACAGAAACTTCAGCTCAAACATTTTCGCCAAAGAAAGTTGAGGTCATTGAAAAAACAATTCAAACTGTAACACCTGAGCCTGAAGCTGTCGATAGAAGCGATTCTCAAATGCAAACCACTGACGTGCTATTGCGAGAGGAATACGCCCAAACCATTACACCTGATATTTCCGAAGTACAAACAAAAGAAACACTAGAATTTTCCACTCAAATTTATCCTTACGAAGTATCGCAACCTAACGAAGAGTATTCGCAAACTTCCCCCGTTCCTTCTGCACCGCCTTTAGACGAGATCACTCAGACGTCAACTCCGGAATTGCACATTTCGCCTAAGCACAAATCTACCACCACCATTGAAACTACAGTTCAAACAAGGCCAGTAGTGGTTAAAGAGATTGGGGAGGGAGTACAATCGCCCCCTACGCTACGTGACGAAACCTATGAAGTGCACGTTCAAGCATTTGTGAGGATGCCGGAGACCCCAGATAAAAGCACAACTTCTTCTTTGGAAGTAACAGAACCATCAGTTGTCGAAGAAGATGTCTCTGATATCTCCGGAAGCGACTCGGAAGATTTTGATGTGGAGGTTAAGGTGGATGGTAAACCAGTATCATTCTCGTCCGTCACTGAATTTTTAGAAGGCGAGCGGGGTGATCACCACAAGAAACGTATACGCAAGAAACGTAAAAAAGCCAGTACGAAGCAAAAACCTGGCGCGGCTCACATCGAACAAGAACTATTCGAACATTTTAAACCTTCAGGAGATGCACTTTTAGATCCTAGTCTACTTTACTCGGAAATTGTAAAACGCGGATCTCGATCGTCTTCGCCTGTTTTAGAACAATTCGAACCGATTGTCGTTCCAAACGTAGATTTGCAACAATTAACAACGTACGAAGATGTCCAAAGACAACCGTGCGATAGCACTATTGTGAACGTATCTCTGACGATTCCACAAGAATCGTCTGCCCCTTCTGAATCATCTACTCCGGAAGAAAAACAAATTGTAACTCCGATAACGAGCATTGAAGTACAACCTTCTGAAGTTCTCGTTACAGAATTAAAATTGATACCGGCGACATTACTCAAGGGGTCGATCCAGCGGTCTCGAAAAATAAAAAAGCGACGAAGCAGAAAACGAAGGGTAAGCACAAAACTTCTGTGACGATCGAAGAGGTGATGTCGCCCGAAATTGTCGACACTCCTTTAACACCTGGACCGGACGTTTCGACGGAAGTGTTAAGTCCCGTCTGGACATCTCCGGTAACGAAAATCATTACAAGAGGGCCTATTATTACTGAAACTGTTCCAAAAGAAACAACTTTTAATCTTAAATGGAATCAAGCACAGGATCTTGAACGATTAAAGAATATTCAGAACATTCACAAAACTACTCATCTAAGCGAAGTACTACTTTTGGCCAGCTTGGATGAAGTAGTGACGGACCAATCCGCAGAAGAGAAAAGCCTCGCGGTTCAAGATAATTTACACGCATTAAGATCAGCTATACTCAAGGGCGAAGTCACAATTGTACAACAAACCATTATCACTACAGTCGAAATCATTACCACCTGGTTGCAAACAATTGAATACAGAATTTACATTCAACGTCAACAAACTGCAGATGGGCCTTCGCCCCAGAAGTTGGAAGAATTCTCCAATCTTAAGGATGAGATTAACATCATCGAGACCAACGTCAAGGAACTGGAAACCGCTTTAGCGGATACCCGCAACATCTACAACGAAGACGAACGTGAACGAATGAAGAATTACGTTCAATCGTTGAAATCTCAGTTGAAGGTTATCGAAGAAGTTACGCAGCAGAACGAGCAAATCGTAGCCGACGACTTAGCACGTTGGCAACAGTTCACTAACGGGTTGGAAAATATTAGTATGTTAGTTAATAGGGTGAAAAAACAATTCAACTCGTTGATCGAATCGGACGCATCTCCACAAACCAAACTGCAAGAGCTTGAAGAATTAGAAACCTTAAATCGATCACATATGTTGAAGACAGTACACTTAATAGCCACTGCCCGGGGGCTCATGAGAGATTTTCCTAACAGAGAGATACCGCTAGAAGTTTACACTATGCACGAAGTTACAAAACAAATCGACCATCACATATCCGCGCAACGGGAAAAAGCTTTGCATCTGCTGGCGCTCGCCGAAGAGTACGACCAAACGCTTAAAGAATTCGAACAAATTATTGAAATTGCGGACGCTTTGGTAGAAAGCCCAATTTCGGTAAGCAATTTAGAACACCTAGAAGAAGAAGTTCAAAATCACCGCAAGTTCTTTATTAATTTGAGCCACTGTCGAGCTATCCTCGAATCTTTAGAAGAAAATCTCGATTCGGAAACGCGCGCTTTACATTCACCCTTACACCAAAAACTTTACGAACGCGCGAGTCTCATTTTAGATAGGGCCGCCGGACGACTCCAACAAATGTCACTCGCAGCATCTCGCTGGACAGTTTTGGAACAGGGTATGAAAGATGAAAACCGATGGTTAGAAGTTGCCAAAGGCCGAGTTCCTGAATTGAACAATGTCACTTCAGTCGATTACGATCAGTACATTAACCTATATCAGTCCTTGTCTTTGGATATATCGCACCACCAATCAAAATTAGCATACTTAAATAATAATGCCCATAAGTTGCAAGAGCTTGTTAGTTGCGCTGGTTTGCAACAGACTTACACGCAACCGCTAGAAATCATAATGGAGCTTCATGAAGACGTTACCAACAAATTGAAACGTTTAATAAGCTTCCGAGATTCGTGGAACTTATACAACTTGTTAAGCGATAAACTAGAATATTGGTTTAAAATCTGCAGAACAGGATTTGTCCACTTTGGAAACACTACCACACTCGAGAATACCAACGCCCGGTAGCATGAGACAATTTTGGGTGAGTTTATAAAACGCTTATGTTAAAACTTGATGTAATTTTTACTTTTTAATTATAGGAACTAAAAGCGCAGCAAGAAGTTAACAACAACACTAGGATGGAATCTGGAAATGCTTTGGAAAAGTCTATGCAGATAATACCGGTGGCAGACGAAATGTTGCAGAGGAAATTCCATAGTGATCTTCAAAATCACTGGCAAACGGTGTCCAAACAGATTAACGACATTCAAACGGCAATCACTGAAAATATTTCCGCCCCAGATATACCGATAAACGAGAAGTTGATTTTGTTGCAGCAAGAACTAGAAGAACTTAAATCGGTAATAGATAGTTTGAGTGGGGTGATTAAGAACGAAGAAGAATTAAATCTTTACGTGGAAAGGTTACAAATAATGCAAGGGCGCGTTGAAACCATTCAAAATGAACTTGGAAGGTTAGATTATTGTCTGCGATCGAGTCGGAAAAAGTTGGGCATTTATTAGCGTTATCGAAGAATGTCGAAATGCAAATAGCTGAAGAACTTGACGGTAGTGTAACATTAAAGAATCGTTTGCAAGCTATTCAGCGTGGATTAGCGAGAGTACGCCGTTATCACGACAAATCGGAACAGACTCTGAATCAGTGCGAAAGTTGCGAGAAACTTGGAAGCGATATCGTCGAAAGAGCCGTGCAAGATTGTACCGAAGTAGGAGAAGAGCTGGTAACGCTTTGGCAAGACTTGATGAGTCTCAGGCAACTGTTACACACCCTGCCGATGAGGCTAAGAGTTACCGTTTCTCCTATCAAAGTCGAGAGGGAGATATCTCAGCTGCAGGACGAGCATACGACGTTGGAGAAAAGGTGCGGACAACTTTTGGCGCTTCTCAGAGGGCGGTTGGGTTTGTGGCAGCGGTTTGAAAAGCAGCTGGAATTGGTGCAACGTAGTGTGCAAGAAGCTGATTTTATGATGGAACTATTTACGGTTCAAGGTCAAGTCGATTACGAAAGGTTACGGAAGGCAACTGAAAGACTTGAGGTAAGTTTTATTTTATTCGCTGTTAAATGAATTTCTGCTTCCAACATTGACGTCTTATCGACGTGATTTGTAACGTATTCTCTTAGCTTCTAACTACTTATAAATTTCTATTGTCAACATGCCTCGATTCGGGTTTAACAAAATATCTTCGCAATTCTGTAGCTAGAAAGGATTTATAAAGCCTTGCTAATTATATAAAATCTCAAAGTAAAACACCTTTCATCAATTAAATGATAACTCAAATAAGCTGAAAACAATTTACAGATTTTAGTAAAAAACTTGGACCACTAATGTCTAAGTTTTCTAAATTGTGGAGTGTTTCCAAATTTATTGTTAACAACTGTGTATAATATATTTTTTTTATATTTATATTATCATTGTTTACATTTATTCAAACACCTGCATACCCATGTTTCACTCTATTGATAACATCATGTTATGGGCTTATGTTTGACAGTGGCGGCTCGTGGTCAATCATACTGAGAGGTCAAAAATTAATTTAAAAAATAGGCATACTTAAAAATATAAATAACTCAAATGCACCGCAAAATTTTATACAATCTACAATTTTGTTCAAAAATATAGCGATTTTTCGAAACATTCTCATTAAAATCTCCTAAAGGATTTTCCGTAAGCATTGTCTAGCTGTGTACGAATATCAACATTTCCTACGGTTGCAAATTTACCGAGCATTTCATGTGTTCTACAGACGAAGCATGTTTTTTTATTTCCTCTTTTAAATGTTTCTATCTCTTACACCGGATTTGCACTATAGCGAGTCTGACGAGTCTTTAGAAAATAATAAACAAACAAAACAGTAAAATACATTTGATACTTCACAACCACATATCCAGTTAGCTAAATCGTACATTACCTTGCGAAAGTATCGATGAACATCTTTATTTTTGTCTTTGCTAGTTTGTCGTAAACTTAGTTCTGCACTACCGACATTTTCTATTATACACGCGAATCAAAAATAGTATTTTTACAAAACAACACAACAACAGTAAAACATATCAATATAAATTTTTAAACTGATTTAAAACACGCGAAAATCGAATCAAAAATCGAGCGTAGTTGTACACCCTATACGAAGTCAACGTAAACTGCGGGATCCGGCTCATGACCCAAAGTTGATTATTGTTTCGGACGTTCGCGTTTATTCGGGCGCTGCACGTTTTTCGAGTTTTTCCGGGTAGATCTAATTCAATGAGGACAATTCGCACCGCCAGCCCAAGGTTGAAGAGGATGAATTACGAACGACGGCCGATAAATTTTAAGTTATTGTACTTGCGACTTAATTACCTATTTTAATAAAACACGTAATAATGAATATTTTTTTATATATTGTCAAAATTTTGGGAGGTCATTGACCAAATGACCATATGGACAAGCCGCCACTGTCAGTTTGAAAAATCCATATATTTGATGAGCACCAATCAGGTCACCAATCACTTTTATAAGTTTTCAGATATGATAACTGATTAATTGTATATTATCCATAAAATGGGACTTCCTGTGCAATCAAAAAAGTTTGGCTGAGTTCAAAATTAATTCATATCATAGTCTACACATTTATAAATCTTTTGAGTTATGACCTTGATGTGTTAAAAATATGGAAAAGGATCTGAATATTGTAATACTAACTTTCCTAAAATCGCCATCGTTTCTTTAAGATTATTGTTACGTCTGTTGAAGTTACCACATGTCAAACTGAGTTTTATACTTTTTCTTATATAATTTATTAGCTGCCTGATGAACTTCGTTTTGATTGAATTAATTCCGAGCATTCACGACTCCACCCAAAAAGTGTAAATGTAAACGATTTAACTCTAAAAATCAATAAAAACTGATAAAAGCAATCTGTTGAGGATTTTTCAAACATCCATAAAAAATGATAACACGCCACCAGTTAGGAATGTTTTTTTTTCCTAAACCTTCGCATAGCAATTACGAACAAACCATCAGAAGGCACGTTTATGGCATTATCGATGAAGAAAGACGTGGCCTCAAACATACTGTGCATCTTCTTGGCTTTATTTTTCTATTTAATTAGAAGAATGAATTGTGATTGCAGCGTTTAGCGTAATTCCTGTTAATGTATATCATCTCCTCCATTTTCTTGCTGACAGCTCACTTATTAGATTGAACTGTATGAGTTTTATGTTTCTAATTTGTATATCCATTAGTACTCATAAACGGCATACAGGGTGCGGCAGAAAGAACTCCCTGTTTGGGAAGCTAATAACAACCAAACCAAGCAAGATAGACAAATAACTAATTTATTAACGAAAAGTACACATGATGCGGTCTTGTTTAATGTGTTTTGAACAGTACATTGCTCAAGTGGCGTCTTTCATTGGCGATACACTCATTGAGTCACTCTGGATGGTTGTTTATGACTTTTCGGATAGGGGTGCATTTTGAGATCACGGTGGAGGATTCTTCGTATATTGCGATCAGACACCATGAAGAGCAGTTTCATGCTTCCGGCCCGAGCGTCATGGAGACAGTTTAATTGCAACTCTCACAGCGGCAACATTGTCAGGTCCGTGGTCTGCCAAACAGTTTTCTTTTTACGGTTCTACCGTCGATTTTACCTTGTTCTTCTTATTATTTGTGCAACTGATGTATACATACTTAATCATTGTTACATAGATCACAATAACTTCGAAACACAAACCCGCATTCAACTATAACGCGATCAACACGTAACTAAACATCGACCGTAGAGCCATCTACATGTCGGGGCAATTTATTGGTACATTTCATTTATATGAGTTGCGTATCTTCCTAATTTTTCAATCAACGCTATAATATAATTTTCATTGCTTCAGGAGGCTGTTTTTAAATGGTAACATTTTTTATTGATCTCCTTTAGGTACAAGTGGTTTTCCAGCTAGAAAAGTGACAATGAAAATAAGTGCTCATTCTGTTGTCGATATCTCGTCGAATAAAGTCCATTTCAATTTTTGTCAATTATTTCAAAAACTAAAAGAGGTATTCGAGGTTTTACAAGACCATAAATACACCTTCAAATGAGCAACTTATGTGCCATTTAACCGACCTTAAATCTCTTACCGTTTCCGAAATTCCCATAGTGGGCGTCCTTATCTTATTTTAAAACGGTGATTTCCTTACTATATTAGACGACAAAAATGTCTCGTGGACTTTGATTATTAATAATGAAGTACGAAAAATTATATTCTAGAACAAGTAAGTGGTGTCATCTAATGCGACAACCTCGTGCTAGCATATCAGTCCCATAGTGTGTCGTAGGTCCGAATTTAGCAGTGTAAGCAGTTTTTCAAAGACTCGATTCGCATGCTTTAAATTCACAGCAGATTTTACAGTTGCAAACGAACACACAGAATCACTGGGTAGCTGTTTCGTCCTTTTGGGACTCTTCAGGAGTGTGAAAACTTTAGTGCTCTACTTTTAAAAAAGGATGCGTATTTGGATAGTTTTGAACAACCCGTATGGACCGAATTGTTTCAATCTGTACAATGTTTTAAAATATAGTTTGTATGTTTTTAATAAGGGTAATTTCTTATTTTTTACAGACATTGTACTTCCTCTGATTTTTCTTCAGGTATTTTGTGATTGTTGTTTATGTATTTTGTATGTAATAATTTCTTTATTCTTTTCGGTGCTTGTTAAACGGGCCTTATGTTTCAACAATCTTCATCAACTCGCCTTTGAAAGTTATTTCAATCTTAAGAGAATTCTTTAGCCAGTCCCATTAAACATTAACACCCATACTCACTTTATTATGCGTTACCGGCATTTTATGTACGAGACACGTACAGATAAAGGGCAAAATTGATAAAAAACCCATATAATTATAATTATACTAATAAACGAATACAATTAAAAAATTGTTGTGTTAAAAGCGATAAGATACTGTAATAATAATAAATGTGAAATTTAGTTGAGACTGTTATTACTTATTGCTGAGTAAATATTTAAGAAATAATTATTAAACTAACAAAATAATTAGGGCAAGAAAGAGAGGGGCGACGGGTTCTGATTTAAAAACAAATTACGAATTTCTTTTGTTGTAAACATAATTATGAAGAGAGAGAAAGTAAACTCAGAAACTGTATCAGAACGCCTGCCGTTGATAACAGTAATCTGAAAGTGTTTTCCATTTCAGTATTTCGCCGGATGCGAACGTGTCCGTAACCCATTTTTGTTTACGAATTTGTTGTTTCCTTTCGATAGGCTTAAATAATAATGCGAGTTACATTGAAACGGAGTTAGAATAAGCTACGTTTAAATAGGTAATAAAACACGAGGCTTTTTGTTGGTAATTTTAGTTATGATCGCATTTATTTATAGTTTTGTTATCAAGAAGATGTAATGCGAGCGTGGCGGTAATGTTTTATTTCTTTTAGGGACTATCCGGGGATTTCGTAAATCGTGAAACTCTTTTGGAGGAATTGCGCTCCTCCGCCGAGCCTCTGGCTAGTAGTTGTACACCAGAAGTGTCTGCGCACGTTGAGGCGGCGGTAACTGAAGCGGTTACTGCATGGGAAGATACATGCACAAACCTAAGGGAACTTTGCACCAGGTACCATAACGCGACAGAACTCTGGAAACAATATCACGACGCAACTGATCTGATACGTGAATGGTGCGATACTCAAATGGAAAGTGTAAACGGTCTCGAACCGGAAGAGACTATAAAAGCAGTGAAGGTGAGTAAACATCTTTTATCGAAAAAAAATTGCGTTGAAGAAGCGCGCGTGTTATGCGTTAAAATTAAAAATACTTGAACGAACTGACAAAAATTTCATTAAACGTAGTTATAACAAGTACGTCACCGCTTGGTGTATATTTTTGAGGTTGAAGACGCGGTTGTGTATTTATAGTTATGATTGTGTGTGAAATTTTATAAATAACTGCCATACATCCTCTTAACTTTTTGTTTGGAATTAAAGGCATTTCGTGTGTGTGGTGCCGACTTGGTTTACCAGAAGATGAATAGGAAGAAATGAAGGTATTTTAATTACTTTCATTATTCTTAACGAATATGCTCCGATACTAAAAATTAATGAACAAAATTGCTGCATAACACTAAATTGTAATTACAACATTGCACGCAAAACGCAATGCTCGCAATATTGCACGTTTCCATAGTTTTTTGTTTTTAAAATTAAATTCATCGTATTTCCGGCGGAAATTTTTCCGTATAGGTACTTATAATAGAGAAAATGAAAGTGATTAAAATTTGCGTGTTGCGCCAAATGATTCGAAGCTCGATTTTACCGTTTTAATACAATTTAATTGAAGTGGGTTATAAGAGTCAAGGTTAATGATTTCTTCAGATCGTTTAGAACAATAATTATGGTTTAGAATCTAATTTGTACAATTACTTGCTCGGGGGGATTCATTCAAATAGTATCGATTGGCGCTAAATCTTTTGCATTGCTTTAGGAAACCATACGAATAATTAATCTCTAACGGTATTCGTTTTTATTACGTATGACAAGTTGTTTCGACCTTAAAAAAATTCTTTCAAACTTAGGCATATGCCTAAATCATCTTTGTGGTATTAATAGTACCAAGACCTTGACTTTTCTCTTTAACCGACCTCGACTTACATCCTAAATGAGTATTCAGAATTAATTGCGACCTTTCTCTTGTTCCGTCATTTATGACATTCGTCTTCACCTGTTACTTTTCATTTCTACCTCAATTGTTATTATTATTATTATTATTGTTGTGTAGGGTAGTAGTAATCAAAACTTAATATGTGTTCTGTTAATGTAACTAGAAACGGAGCGAGCCCAAGTTCTTGTTCACATCAGTAGATGGCAATGTCTTCAGAGCTTCCGCACATGCGAAAACAAGTTGTTTACATTTTTTTTATACCTGAATTTTGTCTCCCAATAGTTTATTCAAGGTCCAAGCAAGCATATACGCCACTGTAGTAATTTGTATTTTTGTAGCCACATACTATTATTTTTGTATCTTGTAACCGATATTTTTGGCACGAATACTTTTTTTTTAATGAATGAATTAACACTTACTTAAGTACCCTCTTGAGCCACTTCTGTAAAAGAAATTCAAAACGGAAACTTAGATTAATGCCTTTCAGAAGTGATCTTCTTTGTTTGGTATTGTTATGCTACATTCTTCTTATATTATTGTTTCTGTTCAGCGTCCACTCATTTTTTTCTTGGCGCCGCCAGTGCGCTTCTTTAATTAATTATTCTTGAAGAAACCTTGGCTCTTACAAACGTGTCACTACTGTATAAATAATTTACATATGTATGACTTTTATTGACATAATTAAATTGTAGACATTTGTCCGAACCTCCCAGGAGGTATTGTCAATGGGGCACTGTACGTTTTCTTAATAATATAATAAATTCTTTTTTGGCTATTAGGTTTAAAAAAACATCACATTAGATAAATAAACGTATAAGTAAACATAATTTAGAGAGTCGTGTATGCTATAGAAACATCCTTGACAGAGATTTTGACTTTATTTTTAAAAGAAGAAAAGTCGTTAATTTTCGTAATATTTTTTGAAAATAATTACCCTATACTTTGTACTTTTAGATAAGAAAGTGGTAGTATACTGAGGGATTTTCACATTCGCACCAAGCCTTTATATCATCCATGATCATGTTCTCACTATACACGTCTTTGTTGGAAATAAATAGATGTTTTTTTTCTTTCAAATATTATCAGAGATAAGACAAAGAAATAATATAAAAGATGATATCGAGAGCTCTAAATGGGATGCCCATTACTTTCTGTAAGGTATACGTAACATGCATTCTTCTGCACTAAGAAAACCCGAGTAGCATCTCTGGAAGAATTTGTTGATGTTTTTGAACAATTTTGCAATTTAAATACGTAATGAATGCATAATAATTATTTATTTTCAACTTAAGTAGGCATACTCTAACCTGTTTCTTGCCATTCAAAGCAAAATACGATCAGACCACTTTTGTCTCTACTTAATTTAAAGATGTTAGAATCACACCACCATTTCACCTTCATCGCAAGAAGATAATTCTTCTATGTTGTGACTCGCTAATGCAACCGAGATATCATCAGCATACTACCAGAAAGAAGTTATGCTTGTTGTTACACTCAAAAGTCATTACCATATAAGAAAAATAACAGAGATATATAACCCTGTGGTATTCCCTCCAGAATACTCCATTATGAGTACCAAAAGTTTTATTTACGACCATCTAATATCTAATATTCACTAGTTTTTGTAAAAGTTTGTTATGGTTGATGGATGTACGGGCTTTAGATAGATCTAAGTACACACAGCGTCATTTCGCTATTAGTCTAGATTTTCCACTATACACATTATTGCATCATAAACTGCGTGTTCTACCCACAAGTTCTTACGAAAACCAAATTAATGTTTACCTAGCATGCTTGTCAATAAAGTTTAAGAGTCTGTTACAAATTAATTTTTCAAGAACTTTGTAAAAAGCCGCTAATAGATAGACTGATCTGTAATTTGCTCTCTCCATTTTGTTACCCTTTTATGAGTTAATTTTTTTAAATTTAGCTACTTGTTTGATAATAAACATTGGTTGGTTATCAATTCCTACATAAAGAATACTCAAATTGTGTTGAGACTTCTTTAATATAGCTGTTTCCCCAGTAACTTTTATTTGCACTAAAAAATAGGAACGACTGCTTTAGAGGATCTCCCGATAAATAATATTCTGGATAAACACTTTCCTCGGCAGCATTTTAGCTCCTGATAATTGTAATAACCTACGTTTAAAACTATCGCAAGACTATGTAGATAAAAAATTATGAGAACGTGGGCCTCTATCTCTCACCGTTTAGGCGCATATAAAAAAAACATTGAATTATACACAGACACAGTTCTGTGTTTATACTTCAGGCAAATAAGTGTTGCGATATCTAGTGTCACCTCGTCCGAAAATTAATTTGCATTAAAGCAACTTTGTCGAGAAATGTGTGAGCAGTTACATAAGTCGATTCTTTGATTATTACAGCCAACTAATAATTAACAAAAATAAACAATCTCAAATCGCCTGCTATAAATTCACAAGAGATTGTACAATAACAAACACAAACTAACAATCACTCCACGGTTGTTTCGTCCTTTTGGGATTCTTTAGAAGTGAGAGAACTCGAACATACATTCACTATTGTTCAAATGACGAAACATCTGCCGACAGGGTTTGTTTGCTAATGTATTGAATTTACATCAGGCGATTTGCGACTGTTATTTTTGCCAACA
This sequence comes from Abscondita cerata, assembly GCA_030710515.1. Lineage (NCBI taxonomy): Eukaryota > Metazoa > Arthropoda > Insecta > Coleoptera > Lampyridae > Abscondita > Abscondita cerata. The sequence goes on along the minus strand of JALBCR010000791.1, from coordinate 72,519 downwards.
CATAGTTGACTATAGTAATCGAAGGATCGACTTCTATAACTACTCACACATTGTCGACAAGTTGCTTTAAGGCAAATTTATTATTTCCCTCAAAATTGTATTGATCAAGTATTAAACTCCTTGACTTGACAGCGGAATAATAATTTGGGTTGAAGTTACCGCATTCATCTGTGGAGAAGTATCCATTTAAGATGCTACTATACGTCTCCGTCAACCTACACGATGCTCCGTTGACCTCATGGAGCATACACCTCTACCATACTCGCAACTACTAGTGGAAACCGACTTATTTAGCGTGTGAGTCGAAGCATACCCTGTACGAAAAGTCACCACCAAGGTAAATCCTAAGAAAGTGGAGAACGAAATCTTCGGATGAAGACGCAGCTCTAACTGCTTGGTGGTGTCTGAACCGGACGCCTCTTGTGTACCATCCTCAAGCTAAGCTGGTAAATAGACGAAATAACCAAGATATAAAAAGGGCCTCCGGATTTACCTAGAAGGACTCCCGATAATGACTAAGCCAAAAGAAATGCCGACACCAGTACAACTTCATGGCAAGCTCTATTGGGTTACGATTTGTCCCGACCTAGAAAATAAAGAATCCACCCAAATCCTGCAGCAGTAATCACCAAGGGGAGGGGTGAGAAACGCGAATTTAGTAATATAAATCTAGAACTGGGGGTGATTGTACGATATAAGCGTGTAGGTGATCTTTTATGCTCGACTTGCGAAGTTTAGTCGCAAGGAATGCATAAACACCTTTCACAAGCGTGCATCATATTTTATTTACCTATCAAAACGATGCCATTCGCTTTTGATTTATTTTGAATGCTATATGTTGCTTGGTTGTCCGGCATCGTTGTCAACAAAAATCGTTTAATAATGAAAGTTCCATCAATTTACTTATACTTTTACCGATGTATTTGAACAAGCCCTTCACACAGATGTTTTTATGATTCATTTTAAATTTGGGGTTGATTCATTACAATTTTAAACATATGAGATTCTTTAAGATAATTACTTATCAGATAAAAATTAAACAAAAATTCTGTGTAATTTATTTAAAAACAAGTTTTATCTATACGTCTAGCATATAACTAACACGTTAATTAAAAGATAAGGCTTCTTTTATGGCTTAAATTGACAGTTAAGGTACATGCCTTTTCAAAAGTTTAGGTAAACTGACGGGGCTAATTTGAATAAATCAAAATTAAAATCGCATGTTTTAGTATAAGCTTATGTGGGATTGATTTCGCGGGTCACAGGAAGTGGAAAACTGTGAAAGTAATGAGACAAACTGATCAATTCAAAGCTAATTCCAAGAACTTTAATATTATGCAGCCCAATGAATATATTGCATCGTAGAAATTTGAGAAGAAACACAGAGATTATGCCAAGTGGCCATGATACGAAAATGGCCCTCGTCATTCGAGGGAAAGAGAAAGCCGAGAATAGCCGAACGGCTCTGTATTTACGTAAAGCAATTCACTTACATAGTCAAATTCTAATCTGAATATTTTCATATTAGTACATAGTTTTGTATAATGTGCTTTATATTAGTGGACGCAATAAATCATTGTTTATTTTTTAACGCCTTTCTGATCTCTTATTTTTGATACTACAAGGAATTTAGATTTTGTAGAAAGAATTGAAGTTGACTAGCAATTCTTGGCGATCGGACTACTTTTAGCGATGCTTTGCAACCAAGAAAAAAAAGTGAAAAGCAAACCGCCAGTCTGTTGTAGTACCTGTTCCAAATTTTAAATTTTAGTCCTGGAGAGTTAAATTATTGCATGACACACTTGTGTGTGTATGCACTCCTTGCCATTAAACTTCACAAATCGCGCATAAAAGTCTTATTTCGTACTATCATAATAGTTATTCGTGATACAAGTGTGTGAAGTAGGGATAGAAAATTTTACTGAAAAAAATACGTTGTACAAAAAATAGGTCAAACAAAAGTTGTGGACAAAGTAATTTACAACAATTTTTCTTTCATTTTTTTATAAGACTCATCGGTTCAAAAAAATTCTTTAAACAAAAGTTGTATATAAATTACAAACAATTTTTATTTGGAAAAATATATCTAGAAATATAGTTTAATTAAAAAGATTTAAAATTCTCTTCTTTAAAACGCGCTCCTTCAGACAACATGCCCCCTCCCACTATCAAGATGATCAAATTACTAAGGATGCGATGACTACAAACGTTATGTAATTATTTCATGAAATAAGAAACATTCATATGTGTAAATATTACATTTTTCCACAGCAAACATCATTTCCTAACTAGTAGATTAGAAACGTGTGAATTAACCAAATTGAGACTCCTGATGTGTACTTTTCTTTCTATTTAATTCATAACTAATTGTTTTTTTTTACATGTTTTTATACCTAAACAGTTCACCCCGATTGTCGTCATAACATTTTCCAATCTAATTTTAATCAGTCTGATTCGATAATCTTCTACTTCATTATTATCACGCTGATATGTGTTATAACACGTTGGCTAGGAACGTGGTAAACTTAGATCTATTCCACAACTTAACTTTTAGAAGAAGTTATGTAATATTGATTTCGTTTTGTACCATAAAAATGCATAATCGCTGTAATACTATTGGTGATTCAAAAATAGAACAAAAATGATTACTGTGCCAAACGAATGTTCCTGTTATCTACATCTTGATTTAAAATTTTTCACAGAGAATCAATTAAATTTGGTTGCATATATCAATTTACACTAAACTACAATGACTAAATGCCCACCTTCATTACACACAAATTTGTTCACGATTTACTTAAACTCGACAACGAATGTAGTATCATGCTCGTGGGTTTCGAATAATCAGGACGTTACGCATTATCGAATGAACCTTAATTTGCTTGATTTGGATTTATTTAGGTGATTATTTTGGGTGCTCCACCATAACATTGGTCGAATCAGACTCCGACCAAAAAATTTCACCACAATCAATTAAAATTCGGGAACTTTGTTTTAATAAGTTTGTTTAAAAACCATAATCTTCTAGGTCTGTGAAGAAACTTTAGCAGCCCACACGACACGTTTGGCAGAGTTGCGCAATTTAGTAACCGGAATTGCGACAGCAGTTGGTCTTGATGGAAACGCACTTCTTGGTGGAGAAGTCGACGCTCTCGGTCGCCGATTACAAGACGTTCGAGAATCGCTCACCGCATTGGCAGACGTCGCCGACGCTCAAGCGCTATCGAAAAGCAAAGCACAGGAAGACTTCGTGAAGACTAAGAATTACTTAACAACAGTTCAAAAGGTAAAATCACGCACGATTACCGCAACAAACTTTTTTTCATATACACTTTCTTTGACAGAGTTTATCAAATATACAGTCAGAGCCAGAAAGCGATTTGGAAACAAAACTCGGGACCTTACGCGATCATCTTCTACAACTGAGCAAAGCAGAAAACACGATTCAAAAGATAAGAGACAACAGTTTAGACGCTTCAAAGTCTACAAGAACGGAATATTCGGTTATTGAAATTCTACAATTGTGGCAACAGGTGTTCAGAGAAACATTCCAACAGTATCACCGTTTAAGTACGAGATTAGTGAAAAACGAAGACAGTGTAGCCGCATTGAAACTGTGGCACCAATACTTAGTGCACGTGCAACAATTCTTACTAGGATCAATTCCGAGCGAATACAATACTCTAGCGGAGCACCAACGCCTACTGGAAATGCATCAAAATTTGTTAACAACTCAACAATCTATTCTTCAACCAATCAAAGATCGCGATAGTAAACTATTAGAATTAAATATTGCGGAACAACTTAATACATTAACAAATCTTCATAACGAAACTTTAGCTAAAATAATTGAACGACTTGCGGAGGTTAAAAATCGTTTAAGTGCTTGGGAGAACTACCGATTCGATCAAAACAGGTTGTTATCTTGGCTTAAAGATATGGAAAAAGAACGAGAACACCTGCAACTGAGATATATCCATATAAAACGTGTTCCAAAAATTTTACTCAAAATTCAACACCTGCTTACCGAAATACCGTACGGCGAAGAACAAGCCGAACAACTACAAAAACAACAAGCCAAATTGTTGCGATTCAATGACGACGCATTCAGCGCATCAATACGGATGGAACACGTGGCAATTTCGCAAAGAATATCCAATCTACAAGCTGGATTGGAAACCTGGAAACAATTTTTGGAAAAAATCGCGACACTTATTAAGACTTATGATGATCGTGTCTCAAAAATTCAGAAATCGTTTAATGTGTTTCAAGAAACTATCAATGCGAATGCTACAGATGTGCCGAGTACGCATTCTAGCACTGCACATAAGTTGGAGGTGCTGCGTCAAACGCGCAACCGGTTAAACGAATTGACTAAGGATTTAGAGCAGTTAGGTGTTACCCAAGAACAATTGAAGGAGTGTGTAAGTCCGATGGATATGAAAACGATTAGTCAACAAATGTGGATTTTATGGCATCAACAGGGCGACTTAGAACACCAACTAACTATCTTGTGCCATCAATTGGAGGAAAGATTAGGTTTGCGCAGTGCTTTTGAAGCTCGTCATTCGAGGTTCATTCTTTGGATAGACAATCTCGAGAAACGCCTCGATGAAGAACACGAAGAAGGTGATCCGAGCGAAGCACTTAAAAAATTAGAAACTGAACTCCAAACCGAGATGTCGTTGAAGAATCACGAGTACAATTGGTTAAGGACGACTGGGGAACTTCTTGTGCGGGAGTGCGGGGAAGAGTATAGCGATGTAGTGGCTAAGCAAAATTTGCAAGCGAAAACGGACGAAGTGCGTAGAGGTGGGAGGGATTAGAGAAGTTGGGAAAAAATAAAGTATCTAAAATACAAGGCATGACAAACACCATGCTTCAACTAGAACTTAAAATTGCTGAAATTAAATCTTGGTTACACCAAACGGAAACACAATTAAACCAACCTCTAGTTTTCTCAGACACAAGCGAACAAGTGATCGATAGTTTAACGCGCGATCATGATACTTTGAAAAAATCGATAGAAAAAGAAAGCAACATAATAGGAGAAGTTATTAATCTTTGGGAATTTCTACTGAGCGATTCGGACGTGTGGCGAAGTTACTTTGAGACGGAAAACATCAGTGCCGACATCCAAAATATTGAAAAACGTTGGAAAATCGTATGCGGAAAATCTGCTGAGCGCAAACAAAAGATTTCTTTCATTTGGAAATTACTGATTGAAGTGCTGCATTTGTGTTCAGAGCAAGAAAAATGGTTGACGCTACAAGAGAATCGGTTGAAAGATCTCGACAAACCAGTGGATGGGTTAACCAAAGATCAACTTATTGAAAGAATAAATAAAGTCGAAAACGTAATCAAAGAGATTGAATCACGAACTCCTACTTATGAAATGTTAGATCAAACTTATTCGAAACTAGTCAAAACCAGCGGAACGGACCCTGAAAACATCAAGAAGTTAACTTCGCATGTTCGCCAATTGATCATAAAATGGCACGATATTCTTCCATACGGTCACAGAATTTTACAAGTGTTAGAACGGGAGTTGGCTTTGTACAAAGAATTCGCAACGGCCCATGGCAATGCTTTAATGAGTCTTACGCGAATCAACGCCCAGTTAACCGAACTCCAATATTTAAGTTCTCCAGAGACGGGAAGATCTTTAAAAGAACGCTTAGACAAACTAGAAGCTATCGATCAAGATTTGACAAATCAAAACCCAGTTTTAGAAAACGCCGATAAACTCGGTTTGTTGATAATGCAAAAGAAACCGAAACAAGAGATTAGTAAAATACAAGAAATGATCGATGAATATCAACTCTTATGGAAAGATATCCAAGAACGCATTGTATCGTTAAAATCGGATTTGAAAAATCAAAGGAAGGAAGTGGACGAATGTGTACAAGTCGAAACGCTTAAGTTTGAACAAGACACTGCCGTTCAAGTGAATACTCTTCCACCTCAGTTACAACGCCTAACTTCCATTACTCCCAAAGACGCGTACATGGTCGAATTAACTTCCGCTATTGGAGAATGCACCAGCAACGTGAGTAATTTAGAAAAAATCGTCGAAAAAGATGTACCTCAACAGGGTTCGAGCGAACTACACTTAATAGCTAAAAGAATCGCCAACTTATTGGCCGCTTCGCAGTCTTCCACTGAACTGATGAATCATTTACACGATGTTTTGGTGAATGAATGTGATGCCAATGACGAGGAAGCGAGAACCCTCGAGGTGGAGTCTCTCACGAGGCGTTTTACCAACTTAGTAGCGAAAGCCAAACAAAAAGAAGCAAAAATTCGTGAGCTAAGGTGAGTCTTTTGTCGATATTTTTCGTCTTTTGCTAAGTAGTTGTGGCATATAATTATATTAATCACTCTGTTGGTTTTGGTGTCGCTAATTAATCCTTATATCTTCCTTAGGTCTACCGTTTGCGACGCTTTTAGCTTTTTATGCGAACAGTGAGTTTTATTTTTACGCTTATTTGATAATATTAGAAGCGCAAAATTTTTAAGTACAAAAATGTCCTGTTCGTATTGCTTTTTGTAGAATACCGAAGTGTACAATAAGATCAATGCCTCTAAATAGACCTTTTCAACTGCTATGCGCAGTGACACTGAACATATGTGAGTATTGTTAGAGGAGTAACTATCAACGACATTTCTTACGTCAAATATAATGTCAAATTTGACAGTAGTTTGAGGTTACAGTCCTGTTTCTGCTTTATTCATTGTCAGTTGTCACTTGTCAAATCTGAAACCAAAAATGTCTCTACAAAATAACCAAAAAACTCGCGCAGTGACGTCACGAGCTAGACAAGGATGTCTTTCTTTGAAAAGGTCTATTCCTGTAATTATTTTATTTATTTTAACCGCACATTTTAAACATTTCCTAAAGTTGAAAAAACAAGTTATGTTTTCTTGTCGATTTACTTCAATTTAGTACCTGCCAACGTTTTAACCAAAATTTTTGTATTCCTCAAGATTCTATAAGACAACAACTGTCGTCGAAACGTTGGCAGATTGGCAGATTAGAATTCACAAGAAAACTGTCCAAGTAGATTGTGTTTTTTGACATGGGGCCGTATAACAGCCTGTATATAATAGTGAATCTTTTTGATTAAGTTCCGTGCAAAACAACGACGGAATGCTAGCTATCGACCTCAAATTGCGCGGTTTTGCAAGAAACAATTTTCGTGTCGCGGAAAAGTTTGAGAGGCGTCTATTTCAAGTCCTTTTTGCTTGACCGACATTTTTGGACACGGCGACGTGAGTATTCGGAACCAGCTCGTTTGATCCGCGTCCGAAGCTTTGGGCACAAAGTACTCCTTTTCGGTGTTTCCTTCACACTTTTCTCTGCATTTTCTTCGGTCAAAGTTCTCTAACTTTTCTTTAAACGATTTCCTTGTCTTCAACATCACAATCGGCGGCGGTAGTTTCAAAATTTACGTCTTCTTCTTCAAATCTAACTCAACTTCTTGGAACTCGGAGCACTTTTTCTCCGATATCTCGAAAAACGCGAACATTTTTTGGTTCACATTTCGAAAGTAGAGTTCATGAGAACCAAAATTATTACCCATACACTAATTAACAATTTGAGTACATTAGTTGCATTCGGACGTTTCTGCACGCGGGAATTGGCAGCAAAAAGAAATTTTCAAAAATTTGCCCCTTTCGATGTAATATCTCAATGTGAGCAATTCGCAGGATATGACCAAAATTGTTGCCCGCAAAAATTGCGCAATCTGAGTGCGTTAGCATGGCATTCCGCCCGGAAATGGGCCATAAAAATGTCGGTCCAATTAATTCGCGAACCGCAAATGTCGAGCGTCAAAAACGGAACAGAATGGGCGTCTTTCAGAGACTCCTGGATTCTTGCATTTCAGCCAATCCATTTGTTTCTGCAAAACTCAGTTTCGAGCTAATATCTCACGACATCGCGATTTATAGCCGATCATAGGCATTTAACCTTTTTGCGATTATGGGTGACCGTGCGGGGGGGTCGGAATCCCGAACCCTTATATTCATCAAGGACCCCTCTACAAACCTATGTGATTTTTTCTTTTTGCGTAATTATTTCCCACTCAAATGATATTTTCTATGGACTATTAGGGTTATTTCCAAATAATGGAAACTTTAATTAATTAATCAGTATGTCCAGAATGATATGAAGTTGCTATGGATACGAGAAATCAGTGTTAATGGATGCGACAAAATTCTCACAATACTTAACAAAACTATGATGACTTACCTCCGATAACAAAAGGTAAATGTAGAAGATAGAACCCAATTTTGTGAGTTTTGAAGAAATTGGTAAAATATTAAATCGACCAAAAACTGCAGTTGATTATGAAAAAAAAAAAGTTGAATACCTTGGCTTATTTCGAGGCTAACTCCAAAGCTTCTATGCCAAAGAAATTCTGGAAATCAGTTGATGTTCAGTACAGAGGATCTTGAAGAAGAACATCTTCTACGACTACAAGTTTTCGTTAGTACAAAACCTTCATCCTAAGACGTCAATTTCAAACAAAATATTAATTAGGTAAATGTCATAAAAAGTGACCGTAGTTTACGAGATTATAAAAATACCTCATATTTGTAGTCATAGAGAATATGCAGGCATAGTGTTTTTTATGGATTTTTTATGTCGATACTCTTCTACTGAAAGAATTCATAAACAAACACCGCATCAGAATATTCTCTGCGACTGAAAATATAAGGCATTTTTATATTCTCGTAAAGTAACTACAACTGTCACTTTTTATGACATTTACCTAATTAATATTTCATGTACGTCCAAACATGGCTGGAAAATGATACAGCACCACATCAGTGAGGTTGGTTTTTAAATAATACAATTTTAGAACTCGTTACAAAGTTGTTGCCACCTTCTCTAGACAGTATTCATAGTATAACTTTTTGCAATTGTGTAAAAGGTGCGGATGCAGGTAAATCGGATTATCTCTTGCTCTATTGTATGCGGCAACTGTAATGGGCAATCATGTCTGTATCCCATGCCATGCCTGAAGCTTCTGCTGCCAATACGTGAATAATTATTCCACTGAGTATGATGAGATTGATTCCTTTTATTAACAAACACGAGTGAAGATGGTAAGGATAACTAAGATGTAGAACTAGAAGAAGATGATCAAACGTAATTTTTTTACTTTTGACATAGATTGTAAGTCCTACTAGTGACACTATATAATAAAAGTGGTGCGAAAATAGATACAACGCTCAACCATTGATTCTAGCGTGTGTCCCACGAAAAAGTTTACATATGCATATTCTGTAAAAATTAGAGGCTTTAAATTGGTGGTATCTATAGTTACAAGCCAAATTGTTTTATTTACTATGTTAAATTAAAAAGTAACGTATATTTCTGGCCCAATTCGAACTCAATATAACAACATATGTTGGTTAGATAAAATAGAGGAATATCCGTGAAGCGGTTTATTGGTTTATTTTAATTTATTCTGTGAACATTAAAAGAAAAATTCAAATTAGTTGCTCAAAAACGTCGCCATCTGGGTCCAAGCATTTTTGAGCCCGCCTGAAAACGCTTTTAGTGGCTGTAAACTGTTTACCAGTGAAACTTCAATTAGACATTTTAATCACGATCGATGACATTTATACAACAAACGATTGTAGTTTATAAAATCACAGCGACTTTACACTTATTTAAAAAATCATCATCAATCTGTCATTTTTGACTTTAGGATAAAAAAATAATGGGACACTTTTTGTTCAGTATTCAATTTTCTATACATAGATTGAGAATATTGTATACAAGGTGTTCCATTTGAAAAATGGAATAATTTGACATAACTCGCGAACACGATGTTTGATTTTTATTCTTTTTTCACCATAGTGATGAGAGAAACAAATGCTACTAGTTTGTCTATTCAACCGACCCTGTATCTCTAATAATAACAAAGTTAGCAATAGTGCCGACTTAAGTTTGAAAACCCTGTATAAGCAAGCACAAATAAGATAATCTCAGTCGGTTGAGTGTAATGGCAGATAATAAATCACAAACCTGAAAATTGACTATTGCCGTCATTAAACAAGTAGCAGGACTCAGTTTCAAAATTTTACAAGGGAAAGAAATTTCGGCCGTTCTAAATGCAGAAATACCAAGAACCTCTCTTGGTATAATACACATGCACTTTCAAGTCACATGAAAACTAAATAATCCATTATTGGAAAAGACAGATGGTGGATGTCAAAATTTAAACAGTCTGATAATTATCGTTATTAACATAACTGGTTTACGTTGTTTAGTAAATCCTGGAGAAGATGTATCCGTAATTCTTTAATTTAACTCTGTGCACATATATTATCTTCTAATGACAACCCAAAGTATTGTGACTAAAATAGGGAGGAAATATTATTCGTTTCAACCAATGATTTCACCCGGTAAAAATGAACGTATAGTTTTGGTATTCGGTAAAAACCACACAATAAATTACTGAGGCAAATGCTATCTGTTGATAATATTTTTAACTACGATTTACATTAGTGTCTTAATGACATTAATGAATGTCCGTTAATAACAGTTGCATTTTACAATCTTCTCAAGACTTACCTACGTCACTTAGATAACAATCTTTCAAACATGTTACAAACACTAACCAATTGAGCCTACTGGTTTTGTCTTAATTACAATAGAAATCTGTCACTCACAACGTCGTCTATTTGTTTATTTTTGAACAAATTACAAACTTTAATGCGCTTATTTTTTTTTTTAGTTTAGTTTTTTTTTTTTTGTTTTTAATTTTATTTTTTTTTTTTTTTTTTTTTTTTTTTTTTTTTTTTTGTAAAAATAATATTTTAATTTAATGTAACGTAAAAATTTTCATTCTCGAATATAAAAGTAACATTTGGCAATCTAGAGTTAAAAATAACCATTTTAATTAAGTAGGTGCAATGTCCTGAAATAAACCATAATATTCGACAAAAGAATTTAATGAAATACATTTATTATAATTTCTTCTACTCCTATTTGTGAAGTGCCACACAATTGTATAGTGTACACGCCTGAGGCTCGTGTCGCAAAACTTCACGTACTACATAAACAATACCACTATTTAAGGTTGACATTTTTATTTTTTCTGTCTGCATGACACAGGATGAAACTAAAATAGATTTGAGTTGAAATTTGCGGTTAATAATATTAATTTTTTAACAATAATCTAACTGAATAATATGCGGACATTTTTGTACAAAACTTTCGGTAACTGCATGCACTCATTAGCATGTATACATTTAATAAATTCTTTTAAAAAAAGATATGTACCGAAAGTAAATAAATTATGTTCAACAGCGAGGCCGGAAGATTACTTTGTCCATTGTGCACGAAACGCAATTGGGCACAACTAGACAACGACTTATGGCGTTTGGAACAATGGCTACAGGCCGCTGAAGGAATTCAGAGCTCTCAACACTCGCCTCCGTCTAACATCGAAGCTCTGGAAGACGTAATCCAAGACCACCGAGAATTTTTATTGGACTTGGAAAGTCACAAAAGCATAATAAGATCGCTCAATATTGTAGGTACGCATTTGGCAGATCACGCGGAAGATACGGAAAAAGCGGACAAATTGAGAGAGAGGCTCGGAAATGACAACAAACGTTGGGATTCGGTGTGCATTAACGCAGCTTCTTGGCAGACGATCCTACAGAAGGCCTTAATGGATGTATGCAAATACAATGTAATGATTGACCCCAATAATTATTATATGCATTTTTTTAGAACCGTCAATTCCATGCCATCGTTGAAGAACTGTGCGCTTGGCTGGAAAAGACCGAAACTCAAATCAAAATGTCCGAACCAATCGATCTGACGGTCGATACGGAAACCATCAATAACAAATTCGAACGTTTTTGTCTGTTAAAAACAGAGTTGGAACATTGCGAACCCCGGGTCTTGAGTTTACAGGAAAATGCTAACGAACTGCTCAGGCACGAAAAAGCGCCGGAAGGATCGATAACAATTTGTACAAGACTAAACGAGCTAAGGCTCAAACTGCACTCGCTGATAAGACTTACTAGAGTGTACGTACTCAAGTTAGGAGCAGTTTTGGGTCGTGATCCTAACGAGATAGGATTAGGTTACGTTTCGCCTCCTATAGTTGCCGGTCCTAGCCTACAAACACTGAATTATGACGTAAGTTTAATTAACAGATGTACTATTTTGTAAGTATTATTATTTTTATCGCTCTATTGAATTAATGAACTGTTATAGCCATGTTAGTATTTTTAAAAAGAATGTTAAAATTGTACTCCAAATTGAAAAATTTATAAAAGAAAATGTAAGTCGGTTGATGCATGCGTTTTCATAGTGTACTTTTTATTGATTGGATTTGTGCATGATTAACGCGTTTGAAATTGTACGACCGATTTTTTTGTAATCTAGAACATTCTCAAAAGTGGTTTACTGTATTTTGTATTTAAGTAGCACTGTATTTAAAGTAATTGATTAAGTATTGACGGCACTATTTCACTTTTATTTTGCGTTTGGACAGCTACTGGACCACGCAACAGCTTCGCCTGGGTCAACATCTGCACCCGATGACGGCACTTACACGTAAATATATTTTTTATTACTTTGCTTTTGCACAACTACTTAGTAGAAAACATTTGTAGCCTCAATACCAATCAGAATGTGTAGCTACAGAAGTTTTCTAGATTAACGTCGTGTTGTTGTTTTATTACAGGTGATATTAGTTTAATGTTGTTGTTACAGTGGTACTACAGATGATGATTTAAAAATAAACACAACGGTTTTAAGAAGAGGATATCGTTTCTTGGGTCGAGTCATTAGGGCATCGCTACCTATCCAGGCGGTCATGCTGTTGCTGTTAGGAGTAGCGTCTCTAGTTCCATTCACCGAAGATGACTATGCGTGTTCACTAGTCAACAACTTTGCCAATAGTTTTCAGCCAATTTTACGTTATCCCGATGGTCCCCCACCAGTTTAAACCGATTTGCGTAGGGTACTTGCATTTAGACTTAACATTATCATTCCATTAGGTTCCCCTTCTACTCTATTATCCTATAAGTAATCGTAAGAAACTAATTTTTTTAACAGTGTTACTTAAGTATAGTTCCTTGGTTTTTTTCTAAAAGAGTAAGCTTAGAAATCTCGTTATCTGTAGTTTTCACATTGCAAACTGGCAGCTGACGTTTTATTTTTTTTTGTAATTTGGAAACGACGACGACAAAAATTAGTACGTGAATAAATAACTACTAGGAGATTGTAAAATGACCACTTATCTGTATATTGGGAAACGCACAGAGTAATTTTTACTATATATACATATATTTTATATTGTTGTTTTTAGAGTTTACGTAAACGGTTGTGTGTTAATTAATCGATTGTTTTTAAAGACGTGGAACACTTTAAAAAGAAGTTGATTAATTTATTACTGTGATGTGATAACATTTTGACCTTTGATATTTAATTAAATAAATGTATTATTCGTTTATACATTATAAGAATATATTGCGATTGCAACTAAACTCTCCATAGTTGCAAGAGCGATTTATAGGGTTTCGTTTAATTTTCTTTTCAAAGGTCAACGTGCTTATAATATGCGAATGCCTTAGAATTGTATATTTTTATTGTCGCTTTTTCATATTTTAATTTAAACTGATTACGGTGCTATGTTATATGTTAACTCATTTTGCGTATTAATATTAAGCTTCATACAAAATATTTAGAGCTTGAACACGTTTTTACGAATCAATATGTTACTAAAAAAGGATTGTTTTGCAATATATTAATTAATCAATACTGCATCCTTATGTAATAATTTTAAATTACATCAAAATATATAGTTTTAATTTAAATTGTTTAATGCAATACCTCAGCAAAGAGTTCATCATCGAATGCAAATAAATATATGTGTGGGTAGAAAACGAATAGGTAAAGAAATCGAATAAAGTAACTAATACGTAAAATAAATGTGTCGTTCAAGTGACCTGTACTTTATTTAACAATTTCATTTAGTAAAGTTGTCTATGTTAATCTTATTGATGATTAATGGTCAGTGGTAACTTGCCATCTCCTTTATGCGTTCATGACCACTAAAGTGTTACGAACAAATATTTATTTAAAAATTGTCATACGTTATCGCAAAAGAAATTTAATACAAAAGGAAATACAGCTCGATCAACAATCTAAAAAATGCATTGAAAAAACATCTGAATATAAAAAGATTCAGCAACTAATGGTACTTTTAAGGTGTAAGTACATCAGATGCGTAACCCTTTTCACCACTACCACCACATGTGCTTCCAAGATGGTGCTATCGAGATTACGCCCTATGAAACAGAAGTCTTCCTCCAGAAGTGTGTTGCTTGGTTTTGATTGGGTAATTAATGTGGTAATTATGCCGTCCCTTGGAGGTGGCGATGTTAAGATGCAGAGGGCTGATTTGTAATGAAAATATTGATTGTACTTCATTAATATGATTGGCTGCTTGTTTCATATGTAGGTGGCGGATAATTAGGCCGCCGCCCTCCATCGTCGTAAGTGATATGGTGGATGGTATTGCAGACTGTATGCAATCTTATATTAATATGTTATGTCGTTAGTGTGAACGCACACCTACTCTCGATTCATTTTCAAATCTATACGAAAATCAACCTTTTTCAAATTCGTCTCACATTAGAACGGCTTAAGATATTTTCGTTTCGAAAAAAGTTTCGAGTTTACGAAAGATGTGTCTTTATTTTTCGATTTAGATTTTTTGTACGAGGGCATCTTCGAGGTTAAAAAATGTTAAAAATAGTCAAAAAATTTCAAACAAATTGAGCCGTAAGTTGACCACAACTCGCTTATTTACGGACCGATTTTCAAAATTCAAAAAGCATCATACGCGGATAAAGAAATAAAATTTTTGGCCGTTTCAGTTTTGTTAGACCTCGCGTGTTTTCAAAGTTATAAGCGAAAAACGTTTCCGACAAAATTTCATTCGAAAACTAAAACGGCCATAATTTCTAAATTATAACAGATAAAAAAAATTATTTAAAAAAAACGTTCCTTTTATGACCCTATCACATAATGTTTAAAAAAATTTATCATTTAAAAAAATTTTTTAAGGAATTTTACATTGTTATACGAATACTGTAATTTTTATAACTCCGGAACCATATTACGTAAAAACACGAATAAAATCAAAATATTCGTAATTTTGCAAATTTTCGAATGGTTTAACTGTAGAGGATTCAATTTCACCCAAAAAATCTTCGTATGCACGAACTTGATGACTCACACACGCGTAACTGCGAGCGTTATGCAAACCAAACTCCTAAATAAACTTTGTTGTATTACGTTAAAGCGGCCGAGCCAATAAATCCGCTTCTAAATATTTTTTTATAAATAATTTCTATTCGGACTACATCCATATCTTCTATATTAATATGTTATGTCGTTTGTGCGTCCTCACCTACTCTCCATTCGTTGCGAGCGCACACCCGAATACTCTCGACTCATTTGTACGAATTCACATGGAGTACATACTCTGCATTCATATTGATTACTCAACTGATGAATGTTAATGTAAGTGCTAATTATTGTTCATGACTGTCTGCTCTTTAGAAGCTAATTTATTTTTGTGACTTAACGCATGCGTAGCATGCTGGCTTTGTCTAGTTGTACTTATAATTGATGGCTCGCTTATTATTAATATTATTATAACCATAATAACCACCACCTCGCGCATCCGCTGATGGTATGATATCAATTATGTAATTGGGTGGTGATTGAAATACTTATTTTAAACCGCTAATTATTATTGAACCCCAAATTTCACATAAGCTATTGTAATTGCTGGCTAACCATTACTACCGGTAGTTAAATGATGTGAGCTTCTCATAATAACATAAAAAGTGTATTATTTAATTAAACACTAATGTACAACCTCCATTTCTCGCAATAAAAAAAATGAAAACAAAACATTTTTTTAATATTAAAAATTACAAAAAACAAAAAAATTACTTAGCGTCTCCAGGGGTGCTCGAAGCCATCTCGGCCTCTTGCGGTGAGGATGAGTCGGAGTTCTCATTTTGTGGCTATAAGTTAAATAAAAAAAATTGGTTTTTATAGTTAATTACACATGTTTCAGTTGATAACCCAAATACAAAAAAAATCTTGTTATTAATTTTCGAGTTTTTTTCCTTATAATTTATAATACAGGGTTATCCAAAAGTATGGAAACATGCTTATAACTTAAAAACTATATAAGACATAATTGCGGACATTTTTTATTCTTGATAAAATTTTGATACATACTTCAATTACGAGTAGGTAATTAATATCGACCCTTGATTTTTAAATGGCATCATATGGGGCAATGTGTATGTTTGGATTCTACAAAAATTCTGCGTATAACAGCAGCAAAATCAATTGTTTGTCGTAATTACTATCATTCATATTGTGATTACAACAAACGCTATTTTCTAAATATTTTCTAAATTCCAGGGTCGGAGGTGGGGCTTTTACTTGACGTAGTCATCGGAGGGGTTTCTTACTTACTTACAAATAACGAACCACTATATACATGATTACTAGATATATGCATTGTTGGCAGTGGCGGAGTATTTATGTTAAAAAACAAACACTTAAGTATTTGAATTAGTACAATACCTATGTACCTCTAATACAAATTAACAAGTTATTGAAAACAGATAAAAATGTAAAAGTTAGAACATAATTTAGGTATTTGTAATAAATGTAATACAATAATACGTAATCGAAACACGGCTCTGTGATGATGATAATTGACAGATGCGACTTTATTTATGCAAAAGAAAAAAAATATTGATGACGTCTTGATGTCCGTTTTCAATTTTTAAAAAAAATTTGGTTGAAATAGAACTTTCCTTCACCCTATTTAAAAATTATTTTCCAAAATTTTTAGTTTTCTGTTAATTCAAGTAATACATCGAGTTTCGCTCATCCTGTACCGGATGGCCAATTAAGGGCACTCTGCTATATTTCGAAAAGTAATTGTAAAGCCTTGGGGGTTCAAAAATTATAACTAAATCGGCCACCAGGGAGCGCAATCACACTCTTGAATTTTAAATCCCGTTTTTTGAGAAATATTCTTATATTACAGTTAGCTAAAATAGACACTGTCTTAAAAATAAGATGAATTTGCTTCTTTTTTGTTAAATGTTTTTTGTTCTATCCATTAAAAAAAAGTGGTGGAGAGTGTTTGAACACTTTCGAAAATAAATGACAGTGACTTGAAAATGGCTGAAAGGATTATAAAGCGTTGAAAAGAACTTTTATTATACCATATAAGCTGTTTTAAACCGTTGATTGACGAGTCTTTAAACAACGCGTAAACGGATTGATTTATATCGGTACTATCGCCGTCCCCTGGCGGTCATTGTAGAAGCTGCCCTTCTTAATTGACTACCCGATACAGAATTTCTTTGCATCTAGAAGTCATGTATAGTAATGGCATTGCCGGTAATGGCAATCTTGCACGCCACGTATGACGTAAAATTAATACCAATCTAAAGCTTGTATTACATTATACTTTTTCGTCTAGAAAACTTTGACAAGTTTGTAAACTAGACGGGATACTAAACTAGAAATCCCTTCCAACTTTGTTCGTGCGATTTTATAATTTTATTGCGCAAACTCTATAGAAGTGTTAACAAGTAATTACCAATTTAAGAAAAATAAACAATATTTTGACTGTAATTGTAACGTGCGTTGTAAGACCTCCCTAAATAAAATTAAAAAAAACTCCGTGTTTTAACGCTATAACCGTAGAAGCACATAGTAGAAATAAACAAACATCAAAAACACATAAGTAACTAGTTTATGAGTAAGTGTTGGTAGCTCTTGAATTCGATCCAGCGCGCAAGTCTAGTAAGTAAACTTTGATGAAAACTTGGTCCGCTTCTAGTTTCAAAACTTGGACGGAGTTTCCGTATTACATTATCAAAGTTTTGTCAAGTTCATCAAGTTTACAAACTTGTCAAAGTTTCTAGACGAAAAAAGTATAATGTAATACAAGCTTAACGCCTAAAATTTTTTTCTACTACTAGCTGTGAAGTGGACAATTATTGCGTCTCCTAGCCAACTGAGAAGTTGAATTTCTCTATTAGTGGTTAATAATTTTTCTATTGTTGACCTAGGTTAATAATGGACAATTTCAATTTTTTGAGAATCTAAGAATAGTTGTTTAACAAAAACGAGTGAAACATAATTTTGTATATCCAGGTGATTATCTTTAACTTATTTGCTGCTTAAAATTACCTAACACGATAAAATTATTTGAATAAAAAAATGCCATTAGTTTAAAATTCGCGCCCCCATCCCATAACCGCAAATACATAACCTGAATTTATTTATTTATTAAATATGATGGTAGAATCAGTTTTTTCAGGTTTCACAAAGGAGATTTAACCAGGCGAGTTAAGTTACATCAAGAATTTTAAGTAAATTACAAACATTTTGTTGTAGGTATTTTTGAATGGTTAACAGAATCTGGAAGGTCCGATCTGTTGCATAAAATCTCGACTCTAAAAACTTAACGAGTATGTGGTGAACACTTGCCATTCTTAAATGAATTACAAGTGTCAATTTCTGAAACCCAATATTCAAATGATGCAAGGTATATTGGCGAAGCAATAAATGCCCGTTAACATCTCTAGCTATACCAAAACTACTCAAGCTTGCAGCTCAAATACTCTTAGGTAAAGAAAATTACGGAGGAACATTCTTAAATTGCAACGTGAAAAGAAAGCACTTCAATTGAAGTTAACATCTCCCAACGATTACTTCCCGAAAGCAGAGCACAAATTGTGACAGCCGAAGTGGACTTAAAAATACCACTAAGAAGCAGGAGATAAATAGAGGAATACAAACAATTTTCACTAAAATTATATTTTACGAGCCCCAAAATGTTAATTTTAAAGTAGGTTTTAAATTTTTGCCAGCTCAAACTGCTACGTGATCATGGTTAGAGTTATATATAAAAGTTAAACAACCCTTGTGCTACATCTTTACAAATACGATATGTAAAGGTGACAAATTGAAGTCGATAGTATTAGACTGCATAGAAAAGCTACAATTACAATGTGGTGCGAATGTTAGGGCAGTAGTAAAATTTTCTAAGCCTAATTAAAAGAATATATTTATCACCTGAAAAACCAAACCTTCTCGTAAACGATAAGAAAATCTATTATTTCTACGATGTCTCCTATTTATTGAAGTCGGTGCAAAATAACTTGATTAAATACAATATAATGTTTAATAACAAAAAAGCATCTTGGAAAGACATTAAAAATTTCTACATGTCAGACAAATCTAAACCGCTGCGATTGGCTCCTAAATCAACTAATTTACATATCACTCCGAATAATTTTCAGAAAATGAAGGTGAAATATGTCACACAAGTGTTTAGTGAATCAGTTGCAGTTGGTTTATCACCTAACTGGTGCTAAGGCAATAATGACAGACTTCACAACCTTGGTGTATAATATACTATTGTTTGTCTGTATTAATTATTTGACAATTAATAGTGTAATGAAAGTTGCCAAGTTGAAGTTTTTCTTGTGTTGAATGTTCACACAGTGTTGCCGGATGTTTATGAGCGTCTGAATCTGTCAAAATTAATTTGTGTTTTTTATCTTTGAAGTGCCCATATGTTAATAAACACTTTGGATGTAGTAATTAACTAAAAATACACAAATACTTTCTTTATATGTTATATTTATGAAGAAAGAAAATGATAAGTAAAAGGAATTATTAAAGAAAACCTCCAAGTGTTTTTATAATGCAAATTAATCATTATCTCAAATTTTTGTTTTCACGATTACAATACATGGTGCATTTTAGATATTTTTGATTTGTAAAGTCTCAAATTTTAATTATCTTTAAGTCGCTTGAACAATATATATTATAAGATTATTACCCTTAAGGATGTCATAAGTGTAAGAGAGATAGCATTATACCTGCGATCTGACATCCTGTTTACTTATGTATCATAGGGATAGGTGTCACTATATGGAAGTATGTGGAAGTTGGATGGAAGTATGGGAAAGTTTGACAGAAGTATGTGAAGTTTGGATGAAGTATAAGGAAGTTTGGTGAAGTATAAGGAAGTTTGGTGGAAGTACATGGAGATATTTTTTACAAGTGAAAGTAGGTGTACATCAAGTGTACATAATTTTTCCTAGCTGTTTACCCCTCGATAAAAACTTACCCTCTCACTAGGGTGTACTAGTGTTCTAAGGACTTTATTTGGAATCAGCGAAGTAAAGTATAACCCAGAATTGGAGGTGTTATACATTTTTAGCTTCTTGATCGTAAACAATTATTTGAAACTCATGGGATTACTGAAGATTTTTAGAAAATGCCCGATTAAGGTTTTTAATGTTATGAATAATAAGAACGTAAAGGTTTGTGCTTTAAATTATTTAATTTGCTATTGCTCTTTTGACTTTTATTTCAGGTTTTACTATAATCCGGGAGTCAACAAACAAGATAACAAGATTATTATTTTAAAACCATCCAAGAACAATTGTAAGAAATGTTGAAATTTCAAATACGGTTTTTTATTAAAAGTGATTGTCGTTTTAATTACATCGTATTAACAATTCTTTTCTATAAATGTGTTAGTGGTCCTGAAAAGGACCGATTTGTTTGTGGATATACAGAAGTGAAAGCTATTAGGTATTACATGTGAAGTGCTTGGCGTATAGCAACTGTTCAAAATGCTGCTAAACAGTTCCCTAAATAGAAGATTTGTTGCACATCTGCAATCATATTTCCTGGTATATTGAAGCAAACTTCCACAATTTTATCTTTTACAGACTCAATTGTATAGTGGGTTCTGTTGGTATAACCCTTAGAAGATATGTAAAGGCATAAAAAGAAGTCTTTGGGGGACAAGCCTGGTGACCTTTGTGGCCAAGTAACTTCCAATCCAGGTTCTAGGAAGTGCTTCATTTAAAAGTTGTTCTATTTGATTCGCATTATGTGCTGGACACCCATCATGCTGATACAAACTACATTGACATTGAACGAACATTCATCGGTCAAGCAAATATTCTTAACAAAATTCATATCATTGTGTATCTCCATTAATGTTTCACAAAATTCTTGTCTTTTGTCAGCATCGGCTTATGTTTTTTAAAATTTTATGAAATCGACACTTATTTACACAACAGTCGATACTTAGTTGTCGAATAATAATATTAGTGTTAAATTGCACAACACCGAGTATATTGAATTCTTCATCGTTGTCCATCTTCTCGTTTTGTTGAACCTGCTTCGGAGGATTGTGTACACTGCAGTTTCTCTACCGATCTCGAAAAAGTGCAGCAAACAAAGCAGAAGTGTTTCCTTTCACCTCTGTATACCCCTTAACCATTTGAACTATCTCAGGGATTATATACACACTCATTTTCAAAAATGAAATTAGAGAATATTACAATAAGGAACACGCAATAACAATTAATTGTAACGTATACGTCAATACGAAAATTTCATAGCCTTAGTGAATCAATTCAATTTTTTTCTATAGTGAAATTCCTATGTTGCGTCTTGCCAGAGACACACGGTATAAATCAGATTATAAAGTCTGTTATCAAAACTATAAATATGCGGCAAAAAGGATTTCCTACCGCCTACATTTCTTACTGGACTGTTGATAGCACTGCCGTATAGGTACTAGTCATGAAATAAAACTTTTCTCCTACCTTGTTATCATATTATTAAAGATGAATGTTGTAATCCATAGCTTGAGAGAAAGTTGGCTCCAATAAGTTTAGTTATTTTCTAACCCTTATTGAGCTTTTGATTAAACGGAAGTGAGTGCTGAACTGGGGAACTGGTGAAGCATCTTGGCACACAAAGGGGTTAAGTTTTGAAATTTTTGGAAAACTACCATAGTTGTCGGATTGCCGAAATAAAAGCAGCGTTGACACACTTTACATTCTATCCAAAATTAATTTTTATCTATGACATGGAGCAAACAGTCTACCTGAAAAGGAAGAGATAAAAAGCGAAAGACAATTTTAAGATCCCACAAGCTCCGAAAAGTGGGAATTAGAGCAAAAAGCGTTTCTTAGAAATCCGAAGGACCCCAACCAATGCTCAAAACAACATAGGTTACAACTGCAGTGAACCAACAAGAGGTTTTCAATAAGGGCGAAATGGAAAAGCGTTAAAAATTAGAGGAAATGAAAAACAAATCCACAAAGAAAATATATATATATATATAATCACAACTCTTCTACCCTTAGGGTGTAGAGTATACAATTTGTTTACATGGACTTGTTTCAAATATTGATTGATCTAAATCCAAATTAAAATTAAAAATAAAGCACACCAAAAAAATCAATATAGGTATATATCTACATTAACAAAATTAAAAGTCTTTTCCATATTTAACCAAACCGCAACTTTTCCCTAAATACAAAACTAACTATCACTTTTCTTGTTTAGAAAATTAGTCCATTCTTTTCTGTCCCCTGCGATCCTTCTGCTTCCTTATACGTTTTGCCTTTTTTGTCTAGGATTTTGATTACAGCATTATCCACGTTTGTGCTGGCCTTCCTCTAGGTTTTCTTCCGGGTGTTCTTACTTTCCAAATCTTTTTGTTGGCATGTTGTTATCCATTCTTTGTAGATGACCCCACCATCCTAGTTGTTTCTTCTCTATATACTCTAATATGGACTCTATTTGTAGATCTTTTCTTATGCTTTCGTTTCTAATTTTATCAATTCTTCTTACACTTTTTACTTTTCGTAGGTATTTCATTTCTACTGCCTGAATCCTTTCTTTGTCCCGTTTTGTAAGAACCCATGTCTCACTTCCGTACGTTAATATCGGTTTGAAAATGGCTTGGTATACTTTTATTTTTGTTTCTTGTTTGACTTCCTTTTTGCTATAAAACTCTTATTTAGCGCGTAGAATACGTTATTTGCCTTTGAGATTCGGTGGTTTATTTCCGCATCTTGTCTTCCGTTGTTCTCTAGCAGAACTCCCAGATATTTAAAAGTATCGACTTGTTCTATTTTGTGTCTTCTATTTTTATTTCGATGTTTTTCTTTTCCTTTCCTACTGCCATTACTTTAGTCTTTTCCAAGTTCATCTTCATTCCATTTTTCTTCAATATTTCATTCCATTTTGTTAATTTACTTTTCAGTTCTAGTACAGTGTGAGCCGTGATTGCAACATCATCTGCAAATACGCTTTCAGAATGTTCCACTGGTTGTAGGTTATAGAATCCTAGATGTGTCGCCTTTGTTTGTTGCTTAACTTGTTTAATTATTTTATCCATAAAATAATAAAAAGCAATGGACTCATGCCGCTTCCTTGTCTTAAACCCTCTTTAGTGTTAAATATATCGGATTGAAGGTTTTCTTAATAATGCAATTGTCAGTATTTTTGTATAGACTTTGTGTTACTCTGATTATTTTGGCATTTATTTTACATTCTTCCAGACATTTCCATATACTTGTTCGTATTATCCTATCAAAGGCTTTTTCTAAATCTATGAAAGCCATATATATTGTTTTCCGTTTGTAAGAGTTCTTCTTATTATTTCTCGTAGTATAAATATATGGTCTTGTACACTTTTGCCCTTTCTGAAACCGCTTTGTGTTGGTATTAGCTGTGGTTCTACTTCTGTTCTTAGTCTTGCTTCTATTATTTGTTCATACACTTTCCTTACTGTACTTAATAACGTAATTCCTCTATAACAACTACAGTTTTTGTTATCTCCACCTTTGAATATAGGTACGATCAAACCTAATTCCCATTCTTTTGGTATTTTTCTTCTTCCCAAGCTTTTCTAAAAATTTTTCTAACAATGTTGTTCCAGTTTTCCCATGTTTTTAACCATTTCTGTTGTTATTTTGTCAATTCCTGGAGCTTTTCCGTATTTTTAGTTTTTATTGAAATTTCTATTTCTTCTTTCTTTATTGTTTCTATGTTTTCTAAATGATTTCCTTGTATATTAGCTATGCACTGTTCTTCATTTTTTCCTTTTATTTCACCATGTTCACTTGCATTTAGTAAATCTTGAAAGTAAGTTTTCCACCTGTCCATTACTTTTCCTTCTTCTGTCAAAACTTCTCCATTATTACTTTTTATTGCAATGCTTTGTTCTTGTTTGTTTGTTCTAATCGTTTTAAGTGTTTTGTAAAATAGCTTTTGGTTTCCTTTGCTGTCTTGTTCGAGTTTTTCTCCAAAGTCCTTCCAATTTTCTCGTTTGGCTTCGGTTACAGTTTCTTTTACTTTTTCCTTTGCGTTTTATAGTCGTCATACGTTTTTTTTGTTTTATTTTGTAAATAGATTTTCCACAGTTGTTTTTTAATTTTATTTCTGTTCGGATTTCTCTAGTCCACCATTTTGTTTGTTTTTTACTTTTATTGACTTTTGATATTCCACATATACGTATCGCGGACTCTTTAACTACGTATTTAAAGATTTCCCATAGTTCTTCTAGATTTTTTGTTCCATGTCTTCTTTATTTTCATTTAATAACTTAGATACTTCCTTTTCGTATTGTTTTGCAACTATTTTTCTTTTAACTTGTACACTTTTATGTTTTCATGTGGTTTTGTGGTTTGTTTGTTTCTCTTCTTAGCGTGCCGTTATTATCAGTTATTTTAATTCTTGCTATTACTAGGTAGTGATCACTGCTTATTTCACTTCCTCTTTTAACTCTTACATCTAGTACTAATTTTTGTTTTCCGTTCCACCAGTATATAATCTATTATCGACCTTTCGTTTCGTCCGGTTCTTCTCTTGTGAATTTGTGTATGTCTTTATGTTTGTAAAGGTGTTGGTTACTATTAAATCGTGGTTTTGACAAAATTCTAATAATCTGATACCATTCGCACTTCTTTTATCCTCTCCATATTTCCCAAGTGTTGTTGAATATATGTTATTTTTCGTACCTACTCTTGCGTTTAGATCGCCTAATATATAAATTGATCCTTTTGAGTTTTCTACTGTAAGAGACAACGCTTCCCAAAATTCTTCTTTTTTTCTCTTTTATTTCATCTTCGTTAGGTCCGTAAGCCACTATGATTGTTTGAACGTGATTGTCTTTTTAATTCTATTGATAAAATTCTTTTAGAAATGGGTTCCCATCTGTTTAGATACTTTTCGTGTTTTTGTGTATTATACAACCTACTCCAGCTGTTGCTCTCTCTTCCTTTGTTACTCCACTCCATACTAAGATATGATCGTTATTCAGTTTAGTGATTCCATTTTCCCTTTTTTTGTTTCACATAACGCCAATAATTCTAAGTTAGCTTTCTCAAATTCTTCACTTAATTCTAATTCTTTGCCATTTAAACTTCTTATGTTCCAAGTTCCCCATATAACTTCATTTTTTGTTTGTGTTTTTTTTTTTTTTTGTTTTCTTTTGCTTGATTGCTTTCAATTTCCCAGTTCGTTTCCGTGTTCATAGCTATGGTCATTTTGTGTTTCGTCCCTGATGTGTATTTTTCAGTTTTTGATTTTGTGAGATCGCCTTCTTCTTCATCCCATAAGTATTTGCAGCCGTTGACTTCTAGTTTTTTATATCCTATTTTGACTCTATTCCCTTTGGTTTTTCTACATATGCCATTTCCCGTATTTTTGCTTGTACCATTAGTTCGTCTGAGGTTAGGTCATTGTCAATGTATGTGTTTTTCCTTTCAGCTTGTATTTATTTCTCATTACTTCTATTTTGTGTTCGAAGCTGCTTAGTTTTGCAACGATCAATTTTGCTTTTCTTTTCTGGTTATTTATCACTGAGACCGAGTCCACTTCTATATTAATTTCAATTCTTTATTTAGATATTCTTGTGCCCATTGTTTTATATCTTCTTTTTCTGGTTCTATTCCTTTAATAACAATATTATTTTTCTTTTTCCTTTTCTTGTAGTTCTAGTTTCTTTTTCACTACTTTCAATTCTTGTTCCTAGTTTGTTTTCCGCTTGCCATTTTGTATCCTTTCTGTTCAACTCGCTTCTTAGAGCCTTTATTTCCTCGCCTTGCCGCATCATTTGATCATTTGCATTTCTTACTTCTATCCGTGTGTTTTTGAACAAGAAAAAACTAGAGTGGTAACTGGAAGAATTTCGGGAAATAAAGAAGAGGAGAAAATATAAACTTGAAAAACAGAACTTGCACATAAAATTACGAAACTGAAAAATAAACTGGACAATGTGGAAATGTAGTTATAAAAAGCTTACATATGAACCAGGTCGTTGATTGAAATATTGGTACCAATATTTACAATCAACCAGGTGGAGAAAGAGAAAATGTGGATAAGCTAATGTCAACCAAATTACAAATGCAGTTGGAATTCAATATGCCTTTAAAGTGGGAAAGAACAAAAACAAACAAATGATTATAGCGAATTTAAGTAGCCTGGAGTAAAAATGGAATTGATGAAATACAAAAAATTAAGAGGCTCCAAAATAGTGATACTACTTATAAACAACCATGTTTATATATGGGACAATAAAGATACACCAACTTCGTTTAAATACACAGCAAAAGGAGTCAAAAAACGAATAATGAAAACCGCTTTGGACAGTCTCACAGATACAGAGTCAGCAACGGAAATGGCATACAAAAACAAAAAATCGGGTAATAGAAATTTAACCATGGAAATAAATAAAAGTACAAGAAGAAAAAGAAAAATTTAAACTCGATACATGGAATGTACCAAAAATTCCAACAAAACAGCAAATTCTTAAACATGCTACATGTAAAAGGGCTTAACGGAAAAGGAAACATGAAACATTTAGCACAAGGATACAAAAACTAAGACCTACATATCATGGCAATCCAAGAAACAAATAAAAGGGGACAAACAATAACAAATTACGAAAACCTTATTTGGTGTATGAGTGGAGGTGAAAGCCGCCTTAACGTTTCGCAACAAATCTTTAGTGCCG
This sequence comes from Abscondita cerata, assembly GCA_030710515.1. Lineage (NCBI taxonomy): Eukaryota > Metazoa > Arthropoda > Insecta > Coleoptera > Lampyridae > Abscondita > Abscondita cerata. The sequence continues at coordinate 45,577 of JALBCR010000791.1, read as the reverse complement.
GGACGTGAACGGCTTATCGAGCTATTCTAACGGCTTAGGCAAAAGGTAATGAACCACCCCGGCGTTTCGACGGTTTCTTCGTGGGTCTCATCTTAACGCGGTGTTTACGTAGGCCCATACCTGTACTCGTTTTTATTTTCATGAGTGTAGCTACTGTTGCGGTGGTGGCTTTTGGGCCTAAACTCGTCTCTTCACTACGTAACAATTCTTTTGCAGACTCGTACAATTCTTTGTCCGCTTCGTGACGTTTACTCAAATCTTTGTGCAGATTATAGGCGATGTCGTGTCTTTTTACAAGCTTCGTCTAATTTATTAACACCGGCATCACCTCGATCTAACCTTTTTTGTAATTTCGTTCCGGGACCGCAATAATTATAACCAGGTATGTGGAATTCTATTGGTAACTTGTCGATTAACTTGTTTATTATTCCACGCCCGATATTCTGCTTTAACGATCTTCGTTTCTTAATAAAAATTTTTGATGCGTGACTAAGTCTTTTATACGCGTGTTCGTCACTATCACTCTCTACGAAATGAAAAGATGATACTAATTGAACGACATTTATATACGTACAAGTTAAATAATAAACAAAAATACAAGTTAAATATTACAAACCTATTTACAAATTAAAAATAAACTATTTAGATCATAAGCGACTATTTACAATTTACAAATTATCATTTAGATCATCAGTGCTACTCTTCGACGTCTTCACGCCGATCATCCTCTAATACTCGTCACTCTCCGATACGCCATCATATTCTCCGACTGCTCTTCGAATCCGTAGATACCTTGGTCCGTTTCCCAGGAAACGTCAGATATGTTATCTAAGAGGTTTCCTAGGTAAACAGTATCGACGTCGAAGATATCGTCGGAGCTTCTTCCAACCGTCTTTGCAACGTTTCAAACTCCGGCACTCTCTTGTCGCGTACGTATACGCCGTTTATTGTGAAATTGCCGTCGGCGTATTGGAAGCGTTGCCCTGCGAAACCGTCTATTAAATAGGCTTAAAACATCAATTTTAGAGGATGATCCGGGCCCAGATAAAATTCATAAGTTAGGTCGCCGATACGCATGTTACCCATCTCCAGACGTCGAAGTACCATCTCATCAGGTATTAATAGAATTCGGTTGAAAACGTAATAAAAGCTTGCTTCCATTTTTGGTTTTGAACTCTTTCGACTGATGATTTAAAACCATTATTTCACTCTTATATACTAACTATACCCCCACTATTCACCGTTCGAATTAATTATGTTTACATTTACACTCGAACGAATTCGCTCAAATCCATATCTAACAATATCTTATCCATAGCAAACATTAATAATCCTTTGGGATAATCCAGTTTTTTTCTAAAATAGACAAAAATCTCAAATAGGTTTTAAACTTAAAGTCATCATTGACCCATCAAGTTATTGTTTATTGGAAATTTTAATTAAATTGTAACTAGTTTCGGCGGAACTAGGCCATTATCAAACGTTTTAAACTTACAAACTAAAGAAACTACAATAAACAGGATTTAACATTAAAAAATATTGTAAAATTTTTTTTTTCTTATCTAAAAATTCACATTATGAGTGTATATAAAGAAATGGATGAAATTTCTTTACATTTTAAATATAAATTTATACATATTAAATTCTTTTTAATTTTAGTTTATGTTTATCTTTATAAATAAACTTAAATTCGGAACGAGAATGTTCTCGGTGATATTATTACCTTAAAAATGGCGAATGTAAAAATGTAACAGGTGTGAACGTTGAAGTTAATTATAAAAATTCTATGGAGCCATCTATGAGTGTGAATCATAATTTTTAACAAGATAATCTGTAATGTTGGTGTGTAACTAAGCTAATAGAACAAGTTGAAAACTGTTTTTGGTTGTATTTTTATAACGTATGTTTAAACTATTATTTATATAAAGTACTACTTAAAATTGAATAATAAAAGTTAAATGTTAGCCGTCTCCAACCACAACAAATTCATTGTATAAAATGTGTAAAAACTTATAATTATTTAAATCGTAATTGATTTCATTTAAAGATAAATCAGGTCTTTTTTTGTAAGATTTTTGGATTTCTAAAATTTCGAAAAGGTTTAGTATTTGACCTTTAGGAAGGAAATATAAAAACTTAAGGTCTGTGGTAGGATCAAAGTTATGGTTTTGTGTAACTATGTGGTTGGAAAAAGCTGATTTGTGTGCAGAATTAGGGTTTTTAATATGGTATTGATGGTCGTATAGACGTGACCTAAAAGATCTACCAGTAAACTAGTTTGTCCTATATAATTTGTTGCAAGAGTTACATTCTAGTTGTTAGAGAAAGCAATCTGAATTTTTAGTTTTTTAAGGGATCTAGCTATATTGTAAGAGATTTTTGGTATAAAAGGAATTGAGAAAAATCTTGTGTCAGTTGTGGTTTGTGGTGTATGAGTAAATGAGAAAAGTTATTGGGTTAAGAATTTTGATTTGGTTTTTTGAAAAAGATTAATAAATATATTATAAGGAAAATTATTGTTTTTAGCAATTTGTTGTAAGATGTTAAATTATTTGTTAAAATTGATTTTATTTATTGGATAAGTGAAGAGTCTATAGAAGTAAAAATAAAAAGATACTAATTTATACTAAGTGACATAGAAGAACAGCCAGTAATAATGAATTTATTTGAACAATTTTGGTATACTAGTGTATACGAATTAGATTAGTAAACGATCACAATTTGATAAAAATTAAACTGTTAACTTCTTCAAAAACTTAATAATGTGTTGCTCCACCACGATGTCTTGTGCACTCATTAACACGTCTGGGCATACTTCTAATGAGGTGATCGATTTCTTCTTGAGGTATCTCGTCCCATGCTATCTGTAACTGATGCAGCAAAGCCGCTAGAGTTTGTGCAGGGTGAGGTAAATTGAGTAATCTTCTTCCCATAATATCCCAGACGTGCTCTATGGGCGAAAGATCGAAAGATCTTGGTGGCCAAGGCAACAAAGCAATTTGATTGGCCTCAAAATGAGCCAAAGAAACCCTAGCAACATGAGGTCGTGCGTTGCCTTGTTGGAATGTGCTGTTGGGGATGGTCTGAACATAAGGTACAATATGGGGTCTACGACCTCCTGGATGTAGCGCTCAGCGGTCATGTTACCTCTAATGAAGACCAAAGGTGACCTACTTCCAATAGCAATAGCTCCCCATACCATAACTCCAACTGTGTGGTGCACATGCCTATTCACAGAAAATTGGGGATCTTGTCTTTCACCGCGCCGTCTTCTCACCCTTGCACGACCGTCATGCATACCCAAACAGAATCTGGATTCATCACTAAAGACAATTGAATTCCATTCTTGGTCCCAATTTGCCCGTTCTCTACACCACGCTAGACGATAACGTCGATGCTCTGGAGTCAGTGGTAGCACAAAAAGGGGACGGTATGAAAAGAGCCCAAAGGTTCTTATCCGTCTATAAACGGTTCGCATCCCAATCGGTCTTTCATGTTCTTCAAACCACTGGTCCGCAATCGCCCGTGTAGAAGAGAAGCGACGACGTCCTGTACCTCTCGCTCTTCGTGTACGGCCCTCTTGGTTCCATGAGCGAACACAGACTGCCACAGTGTTTAAACTCCGTTGCGTTCTAGCGGCTATATCTCTCATAGACAAACCAGCCTCACGCAATCCCACAATTCTACCCCTATCAAACTCGCTTAATTGCCGAAAATTATGGCGTCTTCGGACTGGAGGCATTGTGATTGAATTAAAGAAGCTCTTTGAAATGCAATTTAAATCGCTTTAATGACAACTGTACTTACAAATGCTTAATTCATTGTTTTATGGCTACTTAATCGTAAGTGTTTTTGAATGAGGTTAACAAAACAACCGCTAGGGCAATATGGCTGATAAACTGATCGTTTTTATCTTAATATAAACAAATATATTCCCAAAAAAAATTTACAAAATATTCATTATTACTGGGTGCTCTTCTTTCTATGTCACTTAGTATATGTTGAATAGGGTGGTTTGAATGCCAAGGAATTATATTATCTGAGATCGTTGGTTTTCTATAGATGTTGAAAGATAAAGTTTGTGAATTTGTAAGTTTAGTAATTAAAATATCTAAGAAAGGAATGCTGTTATTCTGTTCATGTTCGACCGTAAAACTAATATTGGAGTGTATAGAGTTTAACCATGATAGAAAGGAATTGAATTCAGAAGTGGTTCCATTAAAAATAATGAAAATATCATCCACATACCTATTCCAAAATAGAATTTGCTTTGAAAAATTAAGGTATTCAAAATCTGGTTTTGTTGGAGGTTTGACATAGATCTGCTAGTAATGGAGAAATATTTGATCCCATAGATAAACCTTTGTTCTGGGTGTAAAATTCATCATTAAACATAAAAAAAATTTGGCTGCAAACTAAATTTGTTAATTTTAATAAAAGTTGTACTAGTGAAGGGTTTAAATTTGAGTTTTTCAGATGATTCTCAAGTAATTTAATAGCTTCCGCATTAGGTACCTATAGTTGGGAACAAGTTCGAGACATCTAGAGATAAAATGATGAAACGTTTTGGTAGTATTATGTTTTGTAGATTATTGAAAAATTGTTTGGTGTTGTTTATAGAAAACTTTAGATTGAAATTTATATTGGATCTGAGAAAATCATTAAGCCATTTAGCTATCTTGTGTGAAAGAACAAACTGGTCTGATCGAATACCTTGTTTATGAATTTATGGAAAACTATATAACCTGAGAAAATTAAGGTTCATATGTAATAATTTATAGTAATTAATATTGAATTGGGATAACATGTCTCTAGAATCGAAGATTACTTATGAAGAGAAAATTTTGAACGGATTAGATTTAATGAGTAAAAAGCCATTGTTATGGAGAAAATCTAGTGTTTTATTTATGTAGTCTTGTTTGTGAATAATCACTGTGCAATTGCCTTTATCCGCTTTGGTTATAAGAAGAGGTTGTTTTTGGTAATTTTTTTTTATGGACTTTATGTTAGAATTCTGTTTATTATTGGTATATGAACTATGATTTTTAAATTTTGAGAAAGCTTATATGCATTCGGTAGTGGTTAGGTTTAAATTTGGCTGTTCTATAATAATTTCATTTAAAATGGATTCTGTTTTAATGACTAATTTTTAGTCTTTTTTGCTATGGTTGAGGACTGGGTTAAATTTGAGTTTATAAGATTCATTTCTGTTTTTGAGAAGTTAACATTAGAGAGATTAAGTGCTCTAGGGTGAAATTGAAAATGATTTAAACGTTGGTTTTGATTATATGGAATATTTTCTCTGTTATGGTTACTGAAATCTGACTTTTTATTCCTTAAGTTTGTTAAAAAGGATTGATCCAAAGTCAGATACTCTGTCCAATATTTGATTCTCTAAACAATCAAGTTCGATATAATGTAGGATGTTAGTAAGGTCTAATCTTATTAAATAAAGGTTAGAATTTAGTCTATTTCTAGTTTTATACCAATTTTTAATTTCTTCCTTTAAACAAATCTTCTGAGCTCTTTGTATTGCGATTTTTGATGAGTTGTTTTGGATGCTTGATTTAATCTGGATGTATTTAGGTATGATGTTGTTCTTGCCTTGCCTTGAGGAACCCTTGCCCATCTGCCGGTGAAAGAACCTCCGCCTACAATTGCTTTGAGGAACTGTCACCCATTTGCCAGTTAAGGAACATCCGCTTATAATTCCCTTGAGGAACCCTTACCCATCTGCCAGTGAAAGAACCTCCGCCTAAAATTGCTTTGAGGAACTGTCACCCATTTGCCGGTTGAGGAACCTCCGCCTATAATTGCCTTTAGGAACCCTTACCTATCTGCCAGTGAAAGAACCTCCGCCTACAATTGCTTTTGAGGAACTGTCACCCATTTGCCGGTTAAGGAACCTCCTCCTTGAAAAATGAGGAGGTTCCTAAACCGACAAATACCCTCTACTGGTTGCAAGTATAAAAAAAACATTCAATCCAACCCAAAAACATCGTAAAAATTCGAGTTTTCAAATGGATACTTTAAACTTACCTCAAGAAAATATATTAGTAAAAGTCAATTACAATCATAAAAAGAAACTCTTTCAATGTATCTTTAATATTAATAAGTTTCTGAGAAAACATCCCTTAGCCTTGGAGGCTGTTTAAACATACAAAATATGTTGAGAAACTCTTGAAGAAGAATGCAAGTATAAAACGAAACTATATATCTTCTGAAAAACTTAAAATATTTAGATGCCATTGAGACAATCGAATATTAATAATTTTTATTGTGTGCTTACGTTACTTTTACATATGCATTGTTTAGAATTTTCTTTAAGATCAAGATTATCTCCACCACAACTTCTATTGTTGATTGCAGCCTTCTGATTTTGTTCGGCAATCATTTTTTTAGCTTTGCTAGATTTTCCAATACCTAACTTAGGCAATCCACGATTTAAACCCTCCAGTAAAACACACGCCTTGCATACTGGTTGCGATGAAACATAAGAACATCGGGAACAATTTGTTAAAACAGGCATAACCACTTCTTCATGTACTTTCAACGTCTCGCCCGAATGAATGATATTCATTATTACAGAAGGATCTATTTTTTCCATATCCTTCAACAATACCCTCGCGTGTCCTCTGTAAGCATTGGGTGCAAATACACATTCGGTAGAAAAATAAACAAGTTGCTTAAAATAAGCATACATAACAATTTCTTTCTCGTAGGTGTACTTCAGTGGTTTTACTCGAGGAATTCCATCGCCATTGTCCTAAAAAGAACTTATGAATAATCATTAGCTAACATTATAGTACATACTGTTTTAATAGCAGTACACCTATTTAAACGTGCTAAGTCTCCTCTTAAAATATTCATAAGTACTGTTTCAGCAATATCATCAGCATTATGTCCAGTCACCAAGCAATCAACTTTTAATAAAACTGCACCTCTATCTAAAGCTTGCCTTCTAAACACTCCACAAAAGGTACAATTATTTTTACGACCAATCTGTAAAATACTATTATATTCTAAATAAAAGTTGATGTAGTAAATACCTCTGCAACAATTTCGTCCATAGTCCATCCATACAAATCTTTATAAGACAATATTGTTAAAGGCATGTTATAATCATCTCGATTTCTTTTAACAGTATCTAAGCTATCGTCTCTGTAACCTGTAATACCTTCATCTATTGATAATAACATTAGCTTCAGTCCGTAATTAAATCTTTCATTTAAGGTTTTAAGAACGTACGCTAAAACTGTTGAGTCTTTCCCACCAGATGCAGCAACTGCAACTGTCATACCGGGTAAAAATAACTTAGCTCTTAAGATAGTGTAATGTATCTCGGTTTCAAAAGCTTCAAAAAAACAATTTTTACAGAGAACGTCCCCAGTTTTTGGACGCTGTGAAAGAAAAGATCATAACAAATGTCTTCAATAGATGTAAAGAAAAATTATACCTTCATAACGGCTCTCTCACCACAATTTGTTGAACAATTAGACATTTTTCTTTCTTCGATTAAATAAATTTTTGTCACCTTTCCATAATTTCATCACATTTGTCTTTAAGGACATAACCTATACGTCTTCATCTGTGTTGAATGTTGGTGACATTTGTTTTCACTAGGTTGGTAATTGTAAAAAATTTTAAGACAGGAACTAGGCTTAAGAGGTTAAAAATTACAACCTTAAAATACAAGTTTCATGTTTAAGGTTTATAAGACGTAGCATTGTATATAAAAAATTAGAATTATGACTTCTATTAAAAATAAATCTAAAAACGTCGATGTTGTCACTTACAGTGACTCTGCAATAGAAACAATACTTCAGTTGTTGAATATTGTCGAACCTCTATGGCTGCCTTATCGGGTTGCACAGCTGGTATGGAAATATTATGCAGTGTTTATTTAATTAAAATTTCTATTTTCTCATAGGGCTATTAGGTTTTACTGGTTTGTACGGAGCAGCATTTTACATATTTGCAGTAACTGGGTTGTGGGGATTGCTTTTGTTCAAGGCAGGATCGGATTGGCAACAGTATTTTGTGTCTCGTAAGGCATTGTTAACAAATGGATTCTTTGGTCAGTTATTTACATACGTTTTATGTTGGACATTTATATATGGCATGGTGCATGTGTACTAAAAATAATTGTTATTGTTAAAGAAATTATATGAAATATTGATTAAGGTGTAATGAATGAACATAAATATTAATTATGTACAAAATCTCAACTATTTTACTATCTGTATAGGTTATTAATCAAGTGAAGTTATTTCATACTCCTTATAAAATATTACAACCATTGATTAAAACTACCTGACCATATCGGTTGTTCAAAACTATCTGAATGTGTATCTTATGTAAGTATAAGGTAGATATGTATTTCTGTCTTGAAACAAAAGCTTGAGACAATAATACTGTGGAATAATGACATCCTCCTGAACTTTCATTGTTTTTATTTTTAGTGAATATACACAACGTTTCAATTGCTAAAGTATTCGCATAATGGCGATTGCAGATAGTATAGCAATTGAAACTTTATGTATATTCATTAAAAATAAAAACAATTAACGTTCAGGAAAATGTTATTATTTCACATCAAACAACATTGTTCAATTAATTCCAATAACAATACAGGTCTTATAACATACTTGTATACAGTGCGAGTCAAAAGTCTTAAGTAAAGTAAATTCGTTTTCCAGCAATGACGTCACCATAATTTTTTTTAAATGGTAACCCTAGTTTTTTCACTGAAAATGAAAGATCAAGTGGCCCTTTAAATAGAAATGTCAAAACTTTAACAGGTCCCATAAGAAAATATTTGAGAAAAAAACTTCGAAATTGGTTGTTCAAAAATGAAAAAAAACTTTTTGAATACTAAACTGTTTATACATTTTAGAAAAGAAAACACATAACAAATTAAGTGTTCAAACTACCTTCCCCCCACTTCTTGACAATAACCTAACCTGGCTTTGAAATTCTGGAAGTACCTTTTCTTCAAGTTAACTTCTGTCATTAATAATTTTTGTTAAAGAATAATTCCTTATCTTTTCACTTTGTTACTATTGTCAAGAAGTGGGGGAAAGGCAGTTGGAACACTTAATTCAATCTGTATTTTCTTTTCTAAAATGTATAAACAATATAATATTCAAAACTGCTTGGTAACCATTGAACAACCATATTTTGAAAAAAAAATTGTTAATTTTAAAAAAAATTTTTTCTCGAAAATTTTCTTATGGGACTTGTCAAAGTTTTGACATTTCTATTTAAACGGCCACTTGATCTTTCATTTTCAGTGAAAAAAAGTCATTGCTGGAAAACAAAAAAACATCGAAAACAAATTTCTACAGAAACAGGTGTGTTTTTGAAAAATAAAATAGACGTGTCCGAGGATTTTGCTGAAAAATCGTCCGTTTTTTTTAACGAATTTACATAAACCTTTTCACTCGCACTGTATAATGCATATTCAAATAGCTTTGAACAATTCCTACTTTATATGTACTTTCTAATTGAAGAACAAAAATTTAATTGTAAGCTTTATATGAGTACAATAAACAAATATTTTGAGATATTAAAACTATTTTTTTTTCTAATCTACAGAAATGACATTTGACGCGTTCAAACTGGCAAAAAATAGTTTATCCTTTTAAAATTTTCTTGTAAGTCGGCACCTTTGAATAGGCAGCCACCCTGCTGTGATCTTGCTCTGCATGTTATTACTATGGTGTCCAGGAAAATATGGGAAATCTCTCGGATTCGGATAGAGCATGAAAAACTAAGAACAAATTCCTTTAAAAAAAATTCCCATAGGTCCTCCCTAAAAAGATGTGTGCCCCTGAAGGACTCCGCCGGAATAAGTTTTTGTTGCATAACTTTTGAGTTGTTAACAGGCGAGTTTCATCAGTCTCTAACGCTCCTACCTGTCTAATAAATCTTTAATCTAATGATATTTGCAAATATCACATATTATACACAATCAAATAAACATATTAAAATACTAGATATAAATAAATGTGACTGTGTCATCCCCCTGACCTTCACTTCTCACGGTAGGAAAAATATTAATTGTAGTACAACAAGGCTCTTTTACACACTGGTGTTGCTCGTCACGTTCGTGATGTATCTCAGTAGTTTAGAATCTTCACAGTATTCGTAAGTGACGCTGTGGCCAAATCGCACTTTTTTTTAATGTTAAAAATTGTTACGAACTTGATACATAGATAAGTAAACGAAGCTTATAACTAAACAAATTAAGTACAAACCTTAATACCCTAATTTTGCTTGTAAATAAAATATTATTTTGAGTTTAATAATTGTTTTTGGGTGCACCGATGAGCAGCGAACCTTTCGTCGCAATTGACAGACGGAATTACAAATACTAAAATAAATGATAATATTCGTTTTTAAACAAATAACAAAAAACATCACCAAAACTAAAAAAAAAACTTGAGTCTTTGAGGCTTGTACTCATCTGTTCCGGTACAATTGACGATCCTCCGAGAAGCTGTAGGCGTTCTGGGTGCGATGTGCAGTTACCGCTGATATCAGTGCAATTGTATATTAAAAACCAGAAATTCTAAGATGTAAAGTTACAGATACCACAAAATGCTGAGATGGTCATGGCATTAAAAAAAAAGAAAATAAGCTCAAGCAAAAATAGTGATTTCTTCTCATCCGGCAGTGACCGAATGAAATTAAGAATGGCGTTTACCTATACAAAAAAGTACACTTTTAGACCTTTAATAGTTATTAGATCTAAAAAATCAAAATAAATGCTTAAATTTGAACAGCATTTGCATCACTATATTACAAAACAGATAGAAAGAAAATACGAACGTGAAGGTGTAGCTGCATGTTTTGTAAAACAGGTTGCAAAGTTTCATTAAAATAGGGTAATAATTAAATCTAAAATATCTAAAACGGCAAGAGCATTTGCACAAAATTTTGTCAGTATTTTATAATGTCCACGCGATCGTCTATCCCCACGTCATTCGTTTGCAGTGTGATCTAGCAAAGACAGAATTTCGTCGGTAGCTGTTGATTACTAGAGATTTACTTGTTTAATTTTAAAATGTTTGTATTTTTTAAGGAGTTTATCTTATTTTAGCTTCGGATCATATTACCATTAATTATATCCATGTTCTGAAAGAGATAAGAACATCGCTAAGTAAAAATGTATTTATTACGGACGAACCCGAATTGTTAAGTTTTAACACGTGCCGTACAACTAGCTTACCGCTTTCGTCTAACCCCTCTTACGTTATGTGTGTTGTATAACTTCCAATTCTCGATGAAGCGTTAGGTAAACGTTCGTTTCAGTAGCACAATTGTAATCAGATCCGAATTTTCGGTTTTCATTAAGTAAACCTCGCAAATTAATGTTACAAATGGCGGTAAAATTCACATACGCTTTTGCAAAGAAAACTGGCAAATAAGTATGTTATCAAAATTGTTCGCTATTTGGCCGTGAAGGCCATTTAGTTATTTTAGAAATATTGTTGCTAAAACACAGATATCGACACAAAACTACGGCAAAAATTTATTGTAACATCATCCTTTTTAGAATGCTCCATTTCTATCTTTAAACTATTGTAGAAGTTATTAAATGGTCTACAATTATTTTCATCAGCATTAATTATATCCAGTCCTGCATTTTGAGGGAATTATATTAGTTTTTGGTCGTCTAAAGTCTAAACCTAAACGATTGAAAAAATAATTAGTATAAACGGTTATTCACGGTATACGACACGGAATATTACAGCCAAACTATTAAATAAAATTGGAAAAATATATCTGGGATTGATATAGACCTTTAGGAGGAATATTTTAAAATTACTTTCGAAATATACAGGTGTCCTAAAATACACAGAACGTATCAAAGTTGTGATTTTTGGATTTTATGAAAAAGTCGTCACAATTTTACCGATTCATAACTCAGCAACTAATACCTTTTCCCAAACTAAATTCGCACTGGAGTCTATGAGTTGATCAGATTTTATGTAGAACTTGTGAAAAATTCATTATCATATACAGGATGTTTACAAAAAAGATTAATTAATGACATGTTATGAACCGCAATAACTTGCTTATTTTAAATGGAACACCCTGTATTTTATATCAACAACAAATGTAAAATGTAATTACCTATCAAATAATACTATAGTATCCTACAGCTACATGTTCAAGTTGTCATGAAAAATGCAAATTTTCATAATGAAGACTGATGATTTGTAACAATTTTAATATTTATCAAGTAAGCTATACAACTTTGACAGGTGAATATTATGTATTTGTAAGAAGGAGAAGATTTGCATTGTGTACATTTCATCAACTGTATTAAATTTTGAGAGAAATAAATGTGTATAGAGTTTACAAGAATTTAATAAACGTACAAAAATTTACTTCACAATAATATCTCTTGTAATTAATTGTCTGCTCCATGAATCAATTCCTAAGCTGTTTACAATATTTTAAAACATACTGGTGAAATACAAAAACATTTGCTTAAAATAAAGCGCCTATTTTTTTCAAGTCTGTCTCCGAAATTAAACGGGTCCTTCCAGACGTCGTAGAGACTTGAAATTCGGCATGCCGATGGGTTTTGCCTTCAAACCAACGGGAAAAATCCGAAAACCGGAAATTTTTATACAGCGGCGGGGCCAAGGGGTCTTCGTCCGCCATAGGTTTAACATTATTCAGAGAAATATCCAGCTTCTGGAAATCTTTCAATTATTTACCTTATTTTATTCTTATTTCTCATTGTTTGTGTAATTGCTTCGCCTTCTTTATATACAGCTATCTTAGTCAGAAAGTTCATATATTTTGGATTGGGATGAGTGCGTAGCGCCGGAGTAGAGCAAGGGTAATGAGCATGATGGTGGTAATTATGTCTGTTCTTTTTCCAGTTTATATTTGTGTGATGTAGTTTTACGTATGGAAGGGTTAGGATGGCAAAGAGTTTAACGCAAAAGCGTTATTTGAATTGTATCCTCAAGTTACTGCGATGATATGTCCAACCAAAAGTTTATGCGAAATCGTATTGTAGACCAATCTTTTGGTAGTTCTTTATCTATCCACACTTTATTGTATTTACTTAATAGTGTATTTCTATCTTTCCGCCGCTATTCTGTCGCACCCAGCCGCGCTTTCCCGTACTTTAGATCTTTTTACTTCTTCAAGTTCTTCCATCTTTATTACCTGTTCCTCCGTTTCTTTTGCTATCTCGTGGTTTTCAATTTCTTCTTTTTTTCGAGGGAATCATTATTAGTAATTGTTGAAAGTGTTCTTCCATCTGTCCATTATTTTTATTTTATGGATTATATAATTTCTCCGCTTTTTCCATTTATTATTTTTGTATTCAGTGTCTTCTCTGTTCTTAAAGTTTTCAATGTTCTGTGGAATAGTTTTTGGTTTTCTTTTAAGTCATTTTCCATGTTTTCTTCAAAACTCCTACATTGGTTTTCTTTTGCATGTTTAATTCATTGTTTAATTATTTCCCTTTGATGTATATATTTGTGGTAATTTTCTCTAGTCTTGTAGGATTTTTCCATGCTTCTTTTTTTTCTTAATTTGTATTTTAATTTCCTCTGTCCACCTTATGATGTCTGTTTTCTTACTTTTCTTCCTTGTTTTCCCACAAATTTCTTCTGCTGTGTGTTTATTGCTATGTTCTTAAAGTATATTCATCCGTTTTCAACAATCATCTCTTTCATTTGATCGTTTTCGTATCCTCCCATCAGTTTCTTGCTTGGTTTCTTCGTATTTATCCACTAGTTCCTTGTCCCTTAATTTGTAATATTTAATTTATTCAAACTGTATAACACCTTCATTATTTCCTGTATTCATCTGCGTTTCCTTCTCTTGATGTATATTTTCTCTGATTTTAGCCACCACCATTTAGTGATCGCTTCCAATTTCCGAACCTCTTTTCACTCTCGAATCCATTACCCGTCCCAATGTTTTTTCTATTAATATATAGTCCATTAAAGATCTTTTATTCCTACATACTTCTCATCTCTCTTGTGGATTTATGAATTATTTGTGTACGAAATAATCATTTACAATGCAAAAATCTAACATTCTTTTTCATTACTATTTCTATACTTCTCCATACTTTCCTAGTATCGCTTTGCATTTCTCATCAGTTTTACAAACTCTGCTATTGAAATCTCATATTATGTATACTTTTTCTTTTTCTTGTCCTATACCTATGTATTTTCTTTCTTGTCATGTTCATTCGGTCCATATATTACCACCACCGTATTCCTAATCTAACAATTCCACTACTGCCAATATGAGCTTGTTGTACGCTTTCCAATCTTTAATTTGATCGTCTAAATTGTTCTTGATTATACATCCCAAAAACAAAACAAGGTTTGGCGCGATAACCGTAAAACGGCTCCGTCAACTAGCTATAATAATTTGGGTAAAATCATAATAAATATTGTGTTAAAATTATGAATGAAAGGTGAATGCATCTGTGCATAACTAATAAGTGAGTGATATAAAAGGTAAATAAGACAATAAACTGAGTGAATGTTAAAATAGGATTAAGTTGTAGACAATAATAATAGATAAGTGTTCGGCAATAGTTAGCGTAATAAATCGGTGCGTGTCAGTTGGCGAACGTTAAATATAAAGGTATGTGCGTGTCATTTGAAGTGAGTGACGCTTTATAAAGAAGTGAAGTCATAAAATTAGGCGAAAGAAAATAAATGAGCGATCTTGAAGAGAAACGTTACAGACAAAACTCAAATAGTGTTACTGAAAATTTATATGTAATTAAAAGAAAAGACCAGAAGAAACATCCGGTGAGTCTGAAAATTGGGAACAAGAACAAATAGTTTTTCAAAAAATAAAAACAGTTAGATCTCCATTAAAGTGAGTAACAACGAAAATATTAAAATACAAGCAGATATTCAAACGCAAAACGAACAAGAAGAGGCTGAAAAACTAAAAATGGAACATATATTAGAAAAATTGGAAGAATGGAAACAAGAAATAAAAGAAGACGCTAGAAAAAACATGAAAATGTTAAAAGATGAATTTCAGAAAAATCAGGATGAAATCAAAGAGTTGAGAGAGAAACTAGAAAAAAGCGACATAGAATGGAAAATGATGAAAGTTGAAAATAAAGAATTGAAAATAAGAATAGGAAAAATGGAAGACCAGCTTGAAAAACAAGAAAGAGAGAAAAGGAAGTTAAATATAGTGATCAAGGGAATTGAAATCGATAATGCAGAAGTCAAAGATACGATCGAAAAAATCATGGAAGAAAACATTGGAGTAAAACCAGAAATTGTAGAAGCTTTTAAGATAGGAAGAGCCGAGGGAAGAGCGTATGCAAATAAAACAGTGTTAGTTAAAATAAAATCGTGGGCAAATAAGATGGAAATAATGAAGAAGAAACACGCTTTAAAAGGAACAAGAATTACAATAGAAAATGACTTAACAATAAAAGAAAGAGAGATTCAAGGAGAAATCAAGAAGTTTGCCGAAAAAGAAAAATACGAAGGGAAAAAAATCAGAATAGGATACCAGAAAATGTGGAGTAACAACACACTATATATATGGAATGACAAAGAGAAGGAGATTCAAACAGAAGTCCCAAAGACACAGACAAAAACTGATAAACAAAAACCAAGGACGGTCTAACGGTAACAAAATGGCGTAGAAAATGGTAAAAGATTGTGGAAATTAGGAACATGGAACATAAGAAGCTTAAATGGAAAGGAAATAGAATTGGAAGAAGAATTCGAAACAGCAAACCTGAACATATTAGGAATAACAGAAACAAAAAAAGGGAAAAAGCGTAACAACACTGGAGAAGGGCAATATACTCATATACAGCGGAGTGGATGAAAAGGAACGAGCGGCTGCAGGAGTAGGGTGTATAATCGATAAGAAGTGGGCACACATGATACACAACTGGAACGCCTGGTCGGAAAGGACCCTTTCAATAGAATTAAGAGACGCTAAACAACAAACTAGAACGGTAATTGTAACGTACGGACCGGATGAAAATGAAAAAGTGGTGGTGAAAGATAGATACTGGCAAGAACTAACTGAAGTAACAGATAGAGCAAAAGGAAAAGTTTACTTAGTTGGTGATTTTAATAGCAGAATAGGAAAACAAGACAGCATTTACAAGGAAGTTGTAGGAAAGTTTGGAGAAGAACACCGAAACAATAATGGTACAAGACTGCTAGATTTCTGTTTAATACAAAATATGGTCATAACTAACACATGGAACAAACATAAAAGTATACATACCTATACCAGAGAAGTAACCAGTAGATCTGAGAAGTCAATAATAGATTACATAATTGTGGAAAAACAAAACAAGAAACAAATACTGGATTGCAGAGTAAAGAGAGGTCCTGAGATAAATAACGAAGAAGTAGGAATAAAATATGTACAATTAGTAACAGAAAAGCTAGATCAGAGTTTAGAAAAGTTAGAACAAAAGTACGCTTATAGGCACTGCCATCGACGTTTGTGGAACAAGCAAAATAACAAACCTAAGAAAACAAACAGTATGGTGGACTACGAAAATAAAAATCCAGATCAAAAGAAAAAAGAGAGCTTGGAAAAACTTTGGGAAGAAATTAGAAAACAACAGTAAAGGCAACCAAAAGTTATTCTATAAAGTAGTAAAGAAAATAAAGCAAAATAGGAATAGTGATGAAAGGTACGTGAAAAACAAAAAGGGGAAATATTGAGCGAAGATACACTAGTAATGAATAGATGGAAAGAATATTTTCAAGAGTTGCTAAACAGTGCAGGGGATAGAGTAGAGACTGAAGAAAGCATCCCAAGTGTACAGCAAGAAGAAGATGACGATGACTATATAGAAATGGGGAGCTAAATGAAACATTAAAATGGTTAAAAAAGGTAAGGCATCAGGTGTAGATAATGTAAACGCAGAGATGATAAAAAATGGGTGAGAAGGGGCGCATCTTACTATTGTATGTATATAATAGAGTGTGGAGAGGAGAATGCATACCAAAAGATTGGGAAGTAGCTTTAATTACGCCAATACATAAAAAAGTGATACCAAGGAGTGCAACAGTTACAGAGGAATTTCTTTGCTATGTAGTGCATTAAAAGTATTTGAGAAAATTTTGGATAATCGTCTTAGGGAAGAAGTTGAGATGAATTTAAACGAAGGGCAGAGCGCTGTGCACGATCACATATTTACAGTCAGGCAGATTATCGACAAAACATTAAAACAAGGCCGTAATGCAGTATTAGCTTTTATTGATTTAGTTAAAGCGTTTGACAAGGTACCTAGAATTAGAGTTTGGGACAGTTTAAAGAAAAGAGGTGTAAATCGGCAACTAATCAGAGCGATCCAGAATCTATATAGCAACACAGTTAATATAGTTATTAGCAGAAACAGAAGATCGGAAGCCTTTCTAAAGACTGATGGATTGAGACAAGGTGGAGGTTTGAGCCCATTTCTGTTTATAATCTATATAGATGACATTATAAATATTTGTACAAGCAATGCAAAAAATTTAGGATAGGCTATAAGAATCTACAGGAAATGAAAATATCAGAAGCAGTGTTTGCTGATGACATAATGATAATCGGATCAAACGAGTCGGAACTAGAAGAGAATTTAGAAGTATGGAATAAGACACTAATAGAATTTGGAATGGAAATGAATAAAGACAAAACACAAGTAATGGCAATAGGAGACCATCAAAGCTTAAACATTAAAGTAGACGGAAAACAAATCAAACAAGTCAGCTCATATTCATACCTTGGAGTGGAAATAGAAAACACAGGAGGACAAGAAAACGAAATTAACAACAGGATAAGGAAAGCTACCAACACATATTATGCTATCAATAAGTGTATTATAAGCAAAAAGGAAGTGTCGTACAAGACCAAAATTAATGTATACAAAGTGGTATATAGACCTATACTAACATACGGCTGTGAATCGTGGATACTAACAAACCGACAAAAAATAAGATACAAGCAACTGAGATGAAGTATCTCCGTAGAGTAAAAGGAGTCACAAGAAGAGATAAAATTAAAAATACTAAAATACGACATGACTTAGGATTGACATCAATAACAGAATATATAGAACAAAGACAGTTAGCATGGTGGGGACATCTACAAAGGATGGATAAGACGAGACCAGTTAAAAAGTATGGGAAGCTAGAACAGGAAATAAAAAGAAAAAAGGAAGACCAAAAAGACATGGGATAAAGTAATAGAAGAAATATTGGATAGCAGAGAGAGAGCTTAAATAAAAACATATGATAAAAGGATTGGACTAAATTTACATATACACTGAAGTGAATTAGAAAAGTGAAATTCTATAGTGACAGACAGATGTGTTCATATTAAAATGTAAATAGCCATACACCATAGTTGTGGTAAAATATGGCTTTTGATTATATATATATACATCCCATTCTGGCTGCTGCTCTTGTTTCTTTTCTACTCCTGTATATTATTATTTGTTCTTTTTAATTTTTTCTAGTTCTTTTTCTTTTTTTCGTTTTGTTTTTCTAATGTATCTAGTCCCATTTTTTCAAATTCTTCCTTTACTTCTATTTATTTTTTCTCTTATTAGTTAGATTTTTGCTGTTAGTTTCCTTTCCTTTGTTGTTTCACATCTTATTCCATTTATTGTTAATCTTTTATAACCTACTTTTTTCGTATTCTCCTTTTCTTCTCTTTTCTTTTTCTAATTCCCACCTGAATCTTTTCTTTCTTTTTCGTTAAATCGCTGTCAATGAATATCGGTTCTTCTCCTAATTTGTATTTATTTTTATCTTCAAATGAGTCCATCTTTGCCACCACGTTTTTACTTTTACCTTTACACCTATGTTTGCTTCCAGTACCTGTTCTACTTGCTGTTTTAGATCTTGTTCTTTCCACTCGACTTCTTTCTCCAAACTTTCTTCAATTTCTAGTATCCCATTGTTTTTCTTTATTTTTTTATATGTTGTTTTAGGTCTATTACTTCTTCTCTTATTAGTAATCTCATTCTCTCATCTCTTTAACATATTTTCTGAGCTCTCTAATTCCGTTTTCCATGTCTGAGTCTGTTTATTTTTTAGTTGTTGTTGTGTTTGTCTTACTTTCTTTTATTGGTGAGCGTTGTGTTATTTTACTCGTTTTAAATGTCTCTGGATTGTTTTTCTGTTAGTTTTTTCGTTATTTTTCTCATCACAAATTCTCCAATTAAACCGGATTATACTCAAGCATTTAAAAATTGAATGTGGAAAAGGGGGAACCAATTGAAATTAAAATTATGTTTTCGAATTATTTTGCGATAGATGGCGCTATTTAAATTTGATAAAAAATTCCATTCATGAAAAGGTAAAGACGGCTGTGACATGAGACACATTTATGTGTTTATCGTTGTAAATTCATAACCTATTTTAAGTTTTTTAAAATCTGTTTAAAATTACAAACAATTATGACAACACCTACACATCCAAAGTGTGGGCCTATCAGTAAATTGTTATTAACACCATGTCGCAGGCCAGGTCTTTCACGTAAAGTGAGGACACCACTACAGCAAACTTCTCCTCATTATCAACCTCTTAACATTGTAAAAATCGAACCTGACAATTTCAGTCATGTAAAACCTGAATTAAGCAGTTTGATTATTCCTACAGAACCTAAGGATTCTTCAAAAAATGTAAAAACTGACTCTGTAACTCTTCAAAACTGTTCTAAGGAAATAAAAAATCTGTGGAACGTGATAAAGTGAGAGGAACTGGAAGTAATAATATTGTTAGCAATGAAGAAAGTGTACCTCAAACAACAAATATTAGCAAGGAAACCGGTTCTTTATCATCCCAAAACAATAAACGTGTGCATAAATTTGGTCAAAAAAAATGTGAAAATGTGAATGATAGTGAAATATTTGAAGATATTAATTGTGAATTAAAGCAAAATGTTAAACGTCAATTAAAAGTTATAGCAACAAGTATAGAGAAACATCATGACTCCAAGTCTAAATCTGTTGAGAAAAAGAAGTTAAACCTCTTAACATCGTAAAAATTGAACTTGAGAAATTCGACCGTATTAAACCTGATTCCAGCTGTTCGATCATTACTACAGAAGCTAAGGATTCTTCAAAGAATGAAAAAATCAACTCCAGAATACTTCAATATAGTCCCAAGGAAATAAAAAAATCAGTTGAACGTGATAAAGTTAGAGGAACTGGAAGTAATATTATCAGCAATGAAGAAAGCGTACTTCAAACAACAAATGGAAAAATGGTTAAACTTTCCAAAAGTAATGACATCATTAGCAAGGAAACTGAACATGTGAAAGGTAGTGAAATATTGAAAGATGTTAATTGTGAAATAAAGCAAAATAAGTTAAAAGTTTTAGTAACAGACATAGAGAAATTATCTGAAAATATTAATCCAAATTCTCACATTGATTCCAAGTGTAAATCCAATGAGAAAAAAGAAGTTAAACCTCTTAACATTGTAAAAATCAAACTCGAGAAATACGATCGTATAAAACTTGATTCCACCTGTTCGATCATTACTACGGAAGTTAAAGATTCTTCAAAGAATGAAAAAATCAACTCCAGAATACTTCAAAATAGTTCCAAGGAAATAAAAAAATCAGTTGAATGTGATAAAGTTAGAGGAACTGGAAGTAATATTATCAGCAATGAAGAAAATGTACCTCAAACAACAAACCAAAAAATCATTAGAAAGGAAACTGAACACTTGAAAGGTAGTGAAATATTGAAAGATGTTAATTGTGAAATAAAGCAAAATAAGTTAAAAGTTTTAGTAACAGATATAGAAAAATTTCCTGAAAATGTTAATCCAAATTCTCATTGACTCCCAGTGTAAATCCAATGAGAAAAAAGAAGTTAAACCAAAAAAGTTTCTAAAAAGATTGTCTATGAAAAGAAGCACTTCTAATAACGACAGCATAAGTGATCTCGAAGATTTTCCTAGTCCTCTAGAATCTGTTGAACTAGAAACAAATGTTTTAAATGGAATCGTATCTAAAGCAAAGAAACCCAGGATTAATGTCGAAGATGTAGATATAAGTGTCGATTCAATAACTGACATTCAGCATAGGATAAAGGTTAAGAAGGAAAAATTGCGGCAATTAAAACAAGCTGCAACTTACAAAAAAATACATAATGTAGACGAACTTGAAAAAGAAATTGATATGTGGAAGAATGGATGTAGGAGAGCTTTGGATCAACTTCACCAAAAGCTACAAAGTCATGGCCCTATTAGTATGGAACGTTTGGTGCAAAAGCTTAATGTTCCTGAAGATATAATAGACAATTTATAATAATATGCTTTTAATTTTAATAATTAAAACCTATGAGGTCTTAGCGGATTTTCTATGTCAAATAATTTGGGATTTTTAATAAAGATAGATTCCTTCATGTAAGTGGCCATAAGTCCTGCGCTTTGGGCTTTAACTATTTCTGCTTCAACTTGAATTTGCTTATGTTCACATAATCCTGTAATGTGACGTCCATAGATTCTTCCTGTATAGGGTGATTGGAACTGTGACAGTAATTTTACATTTTTATAGTCTGGAGTTATGTTATGTTTGCATAGAATGCACTGTTTTCGTTCTTTTTCGAATGGATTGTCCATATCAAATTTAGGTATGTCCGAATTATTTGTAAAATTGCTGGATACTGATGACCAACGCTGTAGTATAGTAAGTGGTAGTCGGGCTAGAAATAAAATTTATTAATTTAATAAAACTTATTAGAATACTTTTATTTTACTTAAACGTCGATTTAAAACGTGCATCGTTAATATTTTAACAGTAATTTGTGGTTATGTTGAGTTATACACAAAGTATTTCGAATTAAGAATGCACTACATAACACGGATTTTAACGTTGCGCCTAGTTTTAGAAAAAATACACCACCAACCCTACAGGTTCGTTGAAGTTGTTAGGGTAACAATAGAAGTTTAAAATGGAATGAATGTCAAGAGGCGAGTTTAAAAGTTACTACCACAATATTACAAAAACAATTATAAGTTTAGATTTACAAAAGTATGAGATCCTTCTACTGGAGCAGTCGGGTTTTTGGTCTGGTCATAGTTGCAGCACTGTCCTGTTGCATATAACGGATGACAAAGTGAAGCTACTGACAAAGGGAAAATAACATGCTTAGTAACTTTAGACTTTTCTAAAGCATTTGATACCTTAAACCACGATATTATTGGGTCTATTTTTCATTTTATTGGTCTGCCTGTTCATGCTATTAACTTATGGTCACATTATTTAACAAACCGTCAACAATGCGTAAAGTACTTAGATAAAACATCTTCATTTAAACATATTATGTTTAACATTTACATCTCCCAATTCAATCATAATATAACATCATGTACATCTCATTTGTACGCTGACGATACTCAGTTGTATCTTTCTTTTGATTCTTCTGAGTTTAACCAAGCAGTAGCTGCAATAAACTGTCATCTAGATTGTATTTTAGAGTATTGTAAATAATCATAATCTAAGTATAAATCCACAAAAGCCTACTGCCATGTCATTTGGTAAACATACTTATAGAAACTTAATTAATGCAAAACCTAATTATAAGATTAAATAATGTAGAAATTTTTGTTTGTCAGAATGTAAAGAACCTTGGAATGTATTTAGACAGTGATTTTCGGTTTACATTACATATCTCTAAATATTTTCAAAAAGCTTATTATATAATCTAAGAAATATTTAGCAAAATAGACACGTGTTTATCTGAAAAAATTAATGCAATGTATTAATATTGTATCTTTTTTGACTATTGTGACGTAGTGTACGACGGATATTTAACAGTTTTCGATATAAAAAGAATTCAAAAGCTACAAAACTCTTGTTTGCGACTCATATTTGGTATAAGGAAATACAATAGGATATCACAAAAATTAAAAGACCTAAATTGGCTTAATATGAAAGCAAGGCGCACCTTACATACGTTTTGTCTTTTTCATAATATCGTAGTACATAAAACACCCAAATATCAGATACAAAAGGATCTCTTATGCCACCATGACATTCTACGGATACAATTTTTTCTTTACAAAATTACATGTTTTGATGTGAATTGGGAGGAACGGTGTTGGTTGGCAGATGTGATCGGGGATGAACCGTGTTGGTTGGTTGGTGACAGTTATTACAATTTTTTTCTTTAGAAGAATTACGTGTTTTCATGTGATTTGAGGTAAACGGTGTTGGTTGGTAGGTGTGATCCGGAGTGAACGGTTTTGGTTGGTAGGTTACAGTTACTACAATTGTCTTCTTTAAAAAAATTAATTACATTGTGTTATTATTTTTCGTTAATAATATTAAAAACTTGTTTGCATTATATCAATTATTTTGATACATTATCTAACATTGCTGAATTTCAATACCTGTGGAGGAGGGCAAGGAGAAACTATTATAATTAATATTTTTTTAGGTTTATTTTCGTTCTCGATTTCTTAACAAAATGTTTTTCATTGTTTTACAACACACCCCTCAATGAAAAAACACTTTGATATACACAATACATTATTGTAATATATATATCTATCCAAAACAACAAGAAAACTTAAATATTGTTCAAACCCAATTGCACACAAAATTCAAAAAAATAAAATTTACCTAACGGTTTGGTTAACAGGTCCGCTACTTGTTGCTTAGTATTAATATATTCAATCGAGATGACATTTTCTTTTAACTTATTTCTAACGAAATGGAAACGTATATCAACATGTTTCAAGCGTTTATGAAACTCTGGGTTTCTACAAACTCTAATAGCTGACTGATTATCCTCAACAATTTTTACACAAACGTATTCGTTATGAACTTTTTTAAATCAAATAGTAAATATCTAAGCCAACACGTTTCACTAACTGAAACACTTAAAGCTATATATTCGGCTTCAGTCGACGACAGAGCTACTGTTGATTGTTTTCGAGATGCCCAAGAAACTGTGCAACCGAAAAGTTTGTACACTTAGCCCGTTGTGGACTTTCTATCTATACCATCACCCGCCCAGTCAGAATCCACGTAGGTTTCCTACTAAAATCATTTCTTTATCAATGCACGTTTTGAAAATTAAACCCAAATTTAGCGTTCCTTTAACATATATTAGTACTCTTTTCAGAGCTTTCCACAGTTCCTGACTAGCGCATGACTGGTACCTACTTAGAATGCTAATTGAGATACATAAATCAGGTCTCGAACATAACATAGCATAAATATGATGTCATAATAATTTTCTACAATTAGTTTCAATTTTTGGATTCTCCGAATTATCTCTCTTTAATAGATCATGTTTAAAATTAGTATCCATAGGTGTTGATGATGGATTGCAGTTTTCCATATTAAATTTCATTAATACGTTTTTCAAATACATTGTTTGATTTAGAAATAGTACCATTTGTCAAGTCTTGACAAATGATCATTCCTAGAAAATGTTTTACAAAACCTGAATCTTCTATCTTAAAACTTTTACTTAAGTAATAATTCTTTTATGTTACTTATTTCACTTTCATCACTGCCAGCCAACAACAAATCATCTATGTATAGTAAAACAGTATTCATATTCCGACTTCACAAACTCTAAAAAAGACATGACCTGATCAAATTTTTTGTTCCAATACTTCGAAGATTCTTTTAACCCATACAAGGGTTTTCTTAGCTTACATATACTTTCTTCTCGTTTATTAAAACCTTTAGGTAATGAAATATAAACATCTTCTTCAAATTCGCCATTTAAAAAAGCGCTACAAACATCTAATTGATATACTCCAAATTTAAATTGATTGCACGTCGCTAAGAAAACTCTTATAGAAGTTAGTTTATCTACAGGTGAGTAATTATCATAATTGTTTACGCTTGAACATCCACTTACAATCTATCACTTCGTTAATTTCAGTTTGATTGTTTACACATTCCCACGTCTATTATCTTGTAATGCTGTTATTTCACTATTTATTGCTTCTTTCCACTTTGTTCATTCTTCACACTCAATAGCTTCGTCGTAAGTAATTGGTTCATGACC
Organism: Abscondita cerata; assembly: GCA_030710515.1. Lineage (NCBI taxonomy): Eukaryota > Metazoa > Arthropoda > Insecta > Coleoptera > Lampyridae > Abscondita > Abscondita cerata. The sequence continues at coordinate 20,547 of JALBCR010000791.1, read as the reverse complement.
TTCCATCATGGTATAAAACGCCGTTTCATAATCGTCCAATCTTGAAGGTTTCTTTATGTTTCGTCTTAAATTATCATTGTGAGAGTTTTCTTCCACTAACTCAAGATTATCATCAAAAACCTCTGTACTCAAATGTTTTTCTTGTGCGATTTCTTGTGTGTCCAAATTACTGTTTTTGATTTCTTCCAAAAATATATCATTGTTTACTGTTTCGAGTTCTCGTTTTGATTGTTGATTTTTTCTTCTTGTAAGCAAATTATATCCCTATATGACAATTCTAATTTTATTTGTATTTTGAAAATAAATTCTATATCCTTTAACGTTTTCGTCATATCCTACAAATATTCCTTCACTGTTTTTCATATCCCATTTCAATCTTTTCTCTTTTGGTATGTGTACCGATATCCTAAACCCAAAAAATTTGAATTCCTGCATCTTTCAAGTAAAAGATGTTACTTCACTATTTACAAACTCCAGCCCATTGTCTGTTCTTATTATTTTTACTTTTCGATCTGTCTGTTTCTCAGCAAATATGATGAACTTTTTTAAATTCTCCTTTACCATTGCTTTTGATTTCAAAAACTATTCAAAACGATATGATGAGTAATCATCCTTCAACACCAAAAAATATCTTGAACCACCTAAAAAAACATTTTCCATTGGACCGCACACGTTCGCATGAACTAAGTCTAATAAATTTTTTCTATTTCGCAATTTCTATAGCTTTGTTTCCGTATTGTACACGATACGGAAATAGAAGCTCTTTCCGTACTCGGCTGTCCCATTACAAAACACAGTAACTAACATTTTGGCCAAAATGTAGATTTATCAGGTTTTGTAGTTGCTGTGTTTTGCTGAACATTTTGGTATTTTACGAACTGAAATCGTTCAATAAATAACGAAAATACAATGCATTCAAAACACAGTAACTGCTTTCCTGAAACATATTTTACCATTACAAACCACAGTATTTATCAAATCCTGTATCAAAACACAGTAACTTATCGGTAGTTATTGCGTTTTGTTACGGTTTTTGTTGTTACTGTGTTTTGTAGTGGGAAATTTGTAGTACTCGATATCAAGTTGGGTATCCCCACCATTATAATTTAGAAGGTAACTGCATCGATCAAGGTTTACTTTTCAAGTCAGTCGGGACAAACCAAGCGTCGTGGAAGGATGTCGTCGCCGGGCAATATTATTGTCGCATCGTGCAGTTCGCGCACAAAACGGTTGGTTAATTCTGCTCGTTTTCGCTCTAAGAAGGTAAATAGATCAGCACCAAATTTTCATGTAATATTATCGTTGAATTTGTTTTGCTTGTAGGATATCGACGCATTACCACTTTTTCCTGTGATAAAGTATGAAACTTCATCATTATTTACCAGCAACATTGAAAGTAAAGATCAGAAAGAAATTTACCTAGACAGACTGAAACAATTTTGTTTCATTACTGATTCTTTACGTGAAGACTTTCTTGAAAGCCCGGTCGATGATAGTGATCTAGACAAAGATTACGAACCTAGCGAGAGCAGCAGCGAATACGATGATGAAGTTGTGGAATCTAAGAGTATGAAAAGAGTAAGAATATCACATTCCGAAGAACATACTTAAATCCGTTTTTGAACAAAAACTAAGTTATGTAACTTAACCATGTAAAAATATCAAGTTCCTCAGTGGGGTTAGATATCTTTGACAAATTTGTTTTTTTTTGTTTACAATATTAATACTAACCTATTTTTAGAGCGAAGCGAAATGTGATAACAGTCATTCAGATAAAAGAAATGAAGGAGATGGGCAAAATGAAATGGAAGTTTCAAATTTGACTAATAAGGTTCCTGAACGACGTGACGGTTTAGTGGTAAAATTCATTTACGAATTATTCATAATTCAAAAATTGTGTATATGATATTTTTGCAGAACAACACTGTTCAGAAAGAACTAAACGATGAAGAAGGGGAAGAAGATCAAAGTACTGTAGAAGTAAAAAGAAATAGAAGACCAGTAGGAATGGAAAAAATAGAGAGAGACAAAAGATGCATCCTATGAGAGCCATTTGTGGGGGAAAATGCAGAAAACTGTGTAAAATCTCACCGAAGAACATCGTCATGATATTTGGAACAAGTACTGGATCTTAGACTACACAAGTAGACGCAAGTGGTTGAGCAAACATTTAAAATTAGTTCCAGTAAAACGAAGAACTACTTCAGCCGAACATCCAAGATCTGAATCAAGGCATTTTACTCTACCACTTGCAGATTATACTGAAATAGCAGTATGCAGACTGACGTTCCTAAATACTTTAGGATATTCTAGTGATACAGTCATAACCGAATTAGTTCGCGCCATGAAAGCGAGCCCGTGCGGAGATCAGGTTAAAGAGCGTAGGGGAGGAAGTCATAGACCGGAAGCTGATCGAGATATAATAAAAACCACATTGAGTCATTTCAGCCTTGCGTGAGTCATTATAGAAGGAAAAAATGCTCCTAATGTAAGGTATTTGCCCAGAGAGCTCACAATTAAAATCATGTACGATGATTTTGTATCAAAACATCCGAATATATGTAAAGTTGAAGTTTATAGGCTAGTTCTAAAAAATGAATATTTCTCTTCGTCAACCCAAGTCGGATGTCTGTAACAGTGTTCTTCTCTAAAAATCCTTTTGGAAAACGAAGATAATAACAACATACAAAATCAATTCGATGTACACCGTGCCAAAGCGGCAAAAGCAAATCTGGAATATAAAAAGGACTCAGACGAAGCAACAAACGCAGTTCAACAAAAAACGAATTTACTCAATGGATTTACAAAAAGTAATTATCTTACCCATAATGCCTCAAAGCAAGACGGCATTTTTCACAAGTCGACTGGTTGTTTTCAATCAAACGTTTGCCACTTTAGGCAAGGATCACTCTAATAAAAGTTACTGTGTGCTATGGCACGAAGCCTTAGGTGGACGCAAAGCTGAGGCTCTTGTTGATGCTATGTTCAAGGTAATTGAGAAGGAAAGGGATTCTATGGATTTTGTATTTTGGGCTGACAATTGTACTGCTCAGAATAAGAACTGGGTTCTGTACACCTCACTTGTGACCGAAGTGAATCGTGTAACTGGTCCGAATAAAATTGTTATTCGGTATCTCACCAAAGGCCATACTCATATGAGCGCAGACAGCATCCACGGTAATATCGAGCAGAAACTCTTACGCAAGAGGAACATATATGATTTCCAGGAATTGGTAGAAGCCGTCGAAACATCCAGAACTAAATTAGAAGTTCTACAATTAAATGAGTTTCACATGTGGCCAAATAAGAAAAGAAGTGCAAGAAAGCAAGACGATCCATTGAAGAGTTTTCTTCTGAATGAATTAGTTGAAGTCTGTTTCACAAAAGGAAGCCAGTGTCTGCAATATAAAACAGATTTTTCAGATGAATATAAGGAGTTGGATTTTATACAGAAAAAGCATAATGCTATGACTTTTAGACCACAAATTCTTCCCACCCGTGGCATTGCAGCATCCAAAGAGCAAAACTTCTCAAAGATCTGGTACCACTAATGCCCACCAACAGAAGAGTGTTTTGGGAAACAATGCCAGAATCCGAAGCTTCTATGGACTTGGTTAGTGCAGGACAAGAAGTCGCAGATATAGATTCTGATATTTAAATAATATGCGGATTGTATTTGATTTAATTTTTCATTTTTCGGTTGAGAAAATTATCAAAGTTTTAGTTATTTTTGTAACGTTAAAAGGATTTTGTTAAGTTTGTTTTTGGAATAAAGAATCGAAAGCATATTTTATGAGTTTTTGTTTTGTTTATAATATGTTTGATGTTACGAAAAGTCCATGCAACACCTACAGCTAATTTTCTTATTTCAAAACAAAGCAAAGTCAATTACTGTGTTTTGATAAAGTATTAACTCAATTATTTTTGAAGAAATGTCATGCAAAACCTATATTTTAGCTGCCTAACTATTTTTTTGATGGAGTATTCTCTTGAAATCGTTTTAAAACAATGCTATAGTTCATTCTCAATCACCATTAAAATTTTAGAAAAAATCTTCATTTATTTCCTGGGGCTCGAAACTTATTATAAAAGTCGATTTTTCTCCGTTGTTATAATAATGTAGTTACTGTGTTTTGCACTGGGACAGCCGTACTGTTTTAGATTTTTATAAATTTTAGTGTATAACCAAATAATTTACAGTTTTAATTTTGACGTAAGAAAATTAAGTGAGGTTTTGTTTGGTTAGTTCTTATTAAGTAGATTTTAATATTCAAAGAAAATTTAATGTTAATTTATGAAACAAAACTTAACAAATAATATTCTTCCATCGACCGCGCATTTATGACTTAAAATTGATTTTAGTATAGGCAACTATACATTCATATTGCCGTTTTATCTTCAATCAACTACAACATGAAAGTATAAATAAAAAATCTGTCGTAATTTGTAGCAAAGCAAATTTTAATAATAACAAATCGACATTAATCTAAAATTGTAATAAATCTTGAATTTGTTCACAGTGATTTTTAAGACATTTTTGTACTGTATGCAACATTCCAATGATAACGTTTAATAACATGTTAAGGGTGTTCAGCTCAACTCTTTTATAAACTATTCTCTCACGTATTTCTTCAATATTATTTACTCATTGTTCAAAAGTTAGATTCTTTAAGTAAGGGTGTAAGAAAAAATCAAAACTATAAAAAGTAAACATTCCGACTCCTGAAAAGATCTTTTGGAGGTGTAGCAAAACCACTTTAATAAAATGTTTTTTCTAAACTCTACATGCACATGTTTTGTAAAATGATAGAACGGTAAATGTAAAACCAAACTTCATCGATAAGGAGTCTTAAGCAAATATGTCTCGGATAAAAGTGTTGCAAAGCCATTGACAGTATTGAATATATGCAGGATAATTGTCTCAATAAGTTGATAAACTGCGTTAACATCAATAGTACTTTCTTTCTTCTTTGCTTCTTTTTGAACCAGCAATTTGAAATTTCGTGACCAACTTTCTTGCAGTACGTACAAGTTTTTATTTTCCTTCTTGACCTTTCTACCCTTTAAAACAGTCTCGCGCTTTATGTCCTATTTTATTACATACAAAACACCTAAAACGTTTATCACCCCTTTATAATTGCTGGATAAAGCTGTATAAGTTTCAACAGATTCTGATCTCTCCTCTTCAACCATTAGACGTGATGTCAATTCACTTAATCTTTGATTCATACTTGAAACAGATTCCCATGCTGATCGAAAATGCTGGAAGTGACATAAGTATCTTCGTCATAATCATTTTCTCCGAAAGTTCTTCACCTGCTTGTTGCAGTTTATTTTTTATTTCCTCAATTCGCGCAACATAAGGAGATACGCTTTCATTTCCAAATTCTAAAGTAAACAATTTCTGTTGTAACAAATGGACACTTTTACCACTAATTCCTTATCATATACAGCCTTTAATTTTGACCACATATCTTTAGAATTACAGCAAGATAATAAATGAACAACCGGGCTTTCTTCAATTCTAGTTACAATTAATTCTTGTGCTAATGCATCGTTTTTATCCCATTTAACAGCTTCCGAAGACCTTTTTGTAGTACCTGTCACAACATCGTATAATCATCTTCCTTTTAAAATTATAGACGTCTGAAATTTCCATACAACCCAATTTTCTCCATTCAACTTAATTGTCGCACTCGGAACTAAAGCTTGAGCTTGATTCATTCTTTAAACACCAGTAACATGTACTAAACCTCTATACGCATCAACCGTGTTTTTACCCATACGTAGTCTTTTATTTAATTCAGCCTTTTAGAGGCTTATTTTATTGAGCTGACTGGGCCCATAACCTATTATAATTAACTTATATAAGGCATTTCAACGCTTTTGCCAAAATGGCGTCTGTGGGGCAAACAAACCTTTGTTTTCATTAGAATGTGTGTAATTTCTGTTGATTTTTTGTACTTTTAGTGGTGGTTTTAATTAAGTTAGTTATAGAATCTGTGAAAGAGTATTTTAACTCAATTTATGAGTAAAATTACAAATAACGGGGATTCTAAGAAACTTAACACTGTCACGTTTTTCTCTACTGCCACAGTTTACTACACAACCAAATGCTGGCATTATGGTACATTACAAATTAATTAAACGTATAAATTATATTAAAATCCTATAACTCAATGATAAAATCCATCTAATTATACGTAAGTTTGCCCTACAGTAGCCATTTTTAAAGTTCTTTGACAGCTATCTGAGAGCGCATTAAAATGCCTTATTTCTCGTTAAGGTTAACTTTCGGTTAATTTCCAAGAAAGCATTGTGACGACAACAATTGTCACCATAAAGCCCCTTTCACAATAAACACAAACATAAAAAACATTCATAAACGTAAAACATCAAACGTAAGTAAGGTTTTGCCCGCGAAAAATAGGTAGTTGTCACTTTATGTGATGGATAACCTAGAATTGCAAAAATTGCTGTGCGTACTTTTGTTACGCTCTAAAAACCAAGAAAAAACTAAATTACGAAATAAAAGAAGTCGATTATTTCGCTCATCTTAGCATCTTAAAAGGAAGTTACTTTGTTGTTGGTACCACCATATATTAAATAAGAGTACTTACGCAGCAGCTTTGTAGAAATCATAGATGGAGAAATGTTAATCTGAGTTTGCGCATTTCTAAATTTTACATAATTTTTATGTAAATGTTATAGCTTTTCAGAAAACGTTTTGGGTTTGTATTCTTTCCGCCAAGCCGTAAAATTTTTATATGCATAATTTCATACTTTTCTCATGTTTGAGGAAGTAGGTAGACTCAAACGAAATTGTTTTGTCTAATTTCTGGTGGAGTATTTGTATGTAACTATCACTAGAACATTCAATAATATCCATTTTAAAAGAATAGTATGTGCCCGCTAATAAATGATTTTGTAGGTGAAAGTAGAAAAAGGCATTTTTACGTATTTTTTTTATAACAATAGTGTATACCTCCTACGTTATACGAAATACAAAATTAGTATGTATTTAACAAACAGTTTTCATAACACGGATATATCAGATTGTTCCTCTTTGAGTGTCACGCTGTTATAGTATCAAGTGGCAAAATTATTGCCTTTTAGAAGGCAGCAACGCCAGTATGGTCTAGGCCAGTTCAGTGGTTCCCATACTTTTTTTTCTCATAGACCGCTTTAAACATTTTGCTGGATCTGGTGGACCCCCTGCAGCTATTACATTTACTAACTTACTTCCAAAACCCGAAAAAGTATATGTCTATGTAAATCTGTGTTGTGGCTATTTTTCAATCAACTATGAGTTGAAAGTTTTCGAAAAAAAGGTGAGAATTTATATTGCTTTGATTATGCTGTGAGTATTGTCATTCAAGCTAAGTTTCAAAGCCAGTCTAAAAGCGTCTTCATCCAACAGTTGGATTCCTACTTTACTTTTTGTATTCTAAGATTGACTCACAGTACAAGAAACCAATAATCTCCCACTTCGGAGTGGTAAAAAGTAAAATAAATATTTTCTTGTTTTGTAGCTATTTATTCAAACACAAAAATTACTACACTTTTAATTATGTTGTTATAACAGTCTTAGTAGAATCAAATTTAACATCAAAACTAATAATGATTATTATTTTAAAACTTTTATCTCAGATTACCATTGTAATCTGAGATAAAGTTATAATTTTAATGGGAGGGATGTACTTGGTGAATTGACAGCAAATTATCAATATTTGGCTTGAGTTTAGTTAAGTATAACCGTAAATCTCCTCGCTCTGTAATATTTAATCTGCTCCGTTTTTTTGTCAACAAGTTTGTTACGGCACTAAAACTGCGTTCGACAAGATATGACGAAGGAAACGCTATGAGAAATTTTTGCACAATTCCCCACAGTCCTGGATATTTTTCAGGTATTTGTGCCTGCAGCCAAAATGATTGATACCCTCTTTTGAATGCTACTTTGAGCTCCTCATTAGTGCTAAGCTCGAGTAGCTCTTCTTGCAGTACCACATTTTCCACTTCAGTTTCATCATATGGATTTATTATCCATGGTGGTATATCCATCGACAGAATGTCTTCAAATCTGATTTTAAAATCATCATACAGGGCAATCAAATGTTGAACATACGTCTGAATATCTTCGTCGAGGCATTCTACCTGCGATAAATTTGGAAACTGGGAAAATTCACGTCGACCAATATTTTGCTTCATAAGTTTCAGTTTACCAAGAAAAGCTGAAATTTCACTCTTTGTTTTTATCAAATTGAGGCTGTCCCCTTGTAACTGTAGGTTGAGGTCATTGAATTTTTGAACAAATCTGTCAAATACGCAATGTCTGCTTTGAAATTCATGAGGTTTTCTTTTAAAACAGGATCTTTAGTGTTCAGAAACTCTAAAACAGAGTCGAAAAGCAAATAGAATCTTGATAGACATGCACCTTTCGACAACCAGCGTACTTCGGTATGTAGCAGCAATCGTTGGAAGTCCTCATCATTTTCTTCGCACAACTGTGCAAATAAGCGCGTATTTAATGCATTGCTTCTTATTTTGTTAACTGCATTAATCACAAATTGAAGCGCTTGGTGCAATCTATCACTCAATTTTTCGCTACTAGATGTTGTCGGTGGATGACACAGTGAATTGCAATTACCTCTGGTATAATCCTTTTAAGATGACTTATAAACCCACGATATCGCCCGACCATGGCAGGAGCTCCATCTGTTGCCACCGAAATAATGTTTGTGAATGCAATTGATTTTTCCGTAAAAATCATTCAGAACATTAAAAATTGATTCACCTTTAGTGTCAGTCTTCAAAGTTTTCGCGAATAGTAACTCTTCAAACATTTGTTCGCCTTTGATAAATCGAACATATGCCAATAATAATGCTTCATTGCCAGGTAAAGTTGACTCGTCCAGTTGAATAGAAAAATGAGTTGTTTGCAGATAATTACACAAGAAACTTTCAACATCAGAGCTCATTTCATCAATACGTCTTTGTACAGTGTTGTTACTCAAAGGAATTCTTTTAAGTATGTCAAATGAAGATTTGTGCAGGACAGTTTTAAGACCTCTTCAACAGCAGGCAAAATTAACTCCTCTCCAATGGTATGCGGTTTCCCAGATTTTGCTATAAGTAATGAGATATTGTAAGATGCCCGCAAGCCATCGTCGTTGCTTTCAGACGTTGAAGCGAACATACTATGCACGGTGGGTCTCTTTTCATACTTTTCCTTCAATGTTTGGAAATATTTCAAATCCTTACCTATTTTGTCAGGATGACACCTTCTTAGATGATCTTCCAGCTTCGATGGTTTCATAGAGTCATTGCTCAAGACTTTGTTGCATAAAAGACACATGGGCAATCGCTTGTCTGTATTTGATGGAAGAAAACCAAATTTCAAATATTCAACACTGTACTGTCGACACTTCTTCTTAGATTCAGCCATGTTTCGTATCAATTACTTACCTGTAAATATGAAAAAAATGTTTGTTAAGTAATCTTAAAATGATTTAACAAACATAATACAAGTTGCTAACAAATAGATAGGTAGGTACTTACTTTTCCAACACTGGCAAACAATAATATCAATTCACTTTAATTTTCAAAAGTCTGAAAACTACTTCCGTCACTGGTGAACACTTATATAGGTACACTTTCTTTTTGAAATTCCGGAAACAACTGAGTAATGTTTATCATTCGCATTCGTATTTATATTAAAGAAAAATCCAACAAGTTCATGCAAGTTCAGACACGACTTTAACTAGGCGGGCGGGCGGCGCGGCATTGGCGAGTCTTGACACGCTCTTTCTGAATATGGAATATGCAAGTTCTTACAAAAACAATTGCTGAGCTTCTTATAATATTGTCTTCCTATATTCATAGGAGAAGTCAAGCTTCTTATAATATTGTCTGCCTATATATATTATTGTCTCCCTTATTCATAGGAGAAGTCAAGTCGGGTCACCTAATACATTTTTATAGACCCCCGTTAACGAGTTGTGGACTCCCATTTTTTTTCCACGCAAGCGTAGACCCCTATCGGGCTCCCGTGGACCCTGGGGGTCCACCTGGACCACTTTGGGAATCCCGGGTCTAGGCTCTAGTTTGGCATGAGATAGCTGATAGGGAAAATATATGAGTCAAGAAAATGACAAAGCGCGAGTATAGTACATATATGTGCTAGCAGAAATACATCATCTACCCTGGAATGCATAACGCCCAGATGATTCTATATTTGCATATGAACTTCGTTGGTTGTGCACAAAACACGACCAGTTCGCCGAACCTGCGGCTTCAAAGAGGGCAGGTTCGGAGAACCGGTGCGAACCGCCACACTTTCTGCCCTGTTTTTATATCGCAAAGACTATTCGATAAGTAGCGAATTGAATCAACAAAGATTTCTACCATTTTTTAACCATAAAAATTTCTAGAAAACCACTTTGACCTACCTGCATTATTGATTAAACAACGCAATATCTATGAGGGAAGTCGTTCAACATTGCGTAAAACGCTGCACAACATAGATTTCGGAAGAAAAAGAATGATCCACAAAGAGACGTCTCATAGTTTTTTATTGCATATAATTTTTTTCCAACAAAAAAATCAAATTCGGAAATATTTATTAATATAATTACATAATGAAATGATTTCAATGCAAAAATAGTTAGAAAGGTTACCTTTATAGACGCTGCATTTTCAATCTGGATCGCCACTTACTTTTTGGGTAAAAAACAAATCTTGGTCACTGATTTAACCTTCGGCTAAATTCACTAGTAAACTCACGAGTCTCGGAAGGAAAAAAGAACTTGTCAAAAAGTAAGTAAAAAGTAATGACTAAAACCAAAGAGCATAATCTTTGCTAAAACTCTTGAATTCAAAATGATATATATTCACTTAAAAAAATAACCATTTCAGTTAGAACAATTTCAGGGCCAGATTCGGTTTCAGAGCAAAAAAATCTACAATCTCGCAGGACTGTGTAATTAATACTATTTTCGAAATGAAAGTTTATTTAATACGTTAAGTTACAAAACTAATCTTAATAAATGTGAATACATGATTACATAATGCGTAATAAAGTTAATGTTTAAGGTTTATATCACAACCAATATCCGTAACAATCGAACGCAATTGTTCATCATTGTGTATAAAAAAAATTTTTTAAAAAAATAAGGTCCGTTTATAATAAAATAAAAAAAGACAACTAAATTACGTAAAAAAATTAACTTAATAGTTTGTTTGTTACACTTATGTCATGTGCAAGATTTCCTTTTTTTTAATTTCGCCTTTGCTTCCCTTAATAGATTATCAAAGGAGTCGTCTACCTGAGACGGGTGCAATTTGTCGTCTTGCATATTGTCTGCAAAGTTTATAAATCTAGTTACGAGTCTAAAAATTACCATCATTCACCTAAGTCCGAATAATGCGTTCGGCAAAAAATGCGACGGCCACCAAAACTTAAATCATATTTCGGCAAAGTAGGATCATCATTACCGTGTTCTATAGCTTTATACGCATCACCTTTGTACATATACGTTACAAATCCGTAATTGTCTCTGTAAACATATATATAATATATATCGAAGACAAATGAAGATTTACCCGTATCCTCTAAAATGTACACTGACATTAGTGATCGGACCAAAAGCTTGAAATCGTTTTTTCAAACTCTCCTTAGACGTAGACTTACTAATACCACCTACATACACAATTCTTCTTTCTTCAACTTCTTTAATGCGTTCTCTTTCAATCTCCTGTAAGTGCTTCTTGCTGTAAGTTCTATGAGGAGATCGTGATCTAGATCTCGATCTAAAATTTAAGAGTTAAATTTAATTCGACTATAAAATTTCGTCAAAGTCTAGACTAGAAAGAGGAACAAACTGTAACTTTCATACACTTTACCTGGAAGATGAAGAACTAGATCGGGAACTATAGCAATAATGAGAATCATTAGACTCGCTTCTTCTTTTGTAAGAAATTCTTTGTTCTGTAGAACTACTACTGCTAGTACTAGAACTTCTTTTTCTTTTGTGTCGGGTAGTATCTTCTACTTCAGGTTCTGTCTGCACTTCAATACTTCTGGTTTCAATAGGCGGTCTACATTTATCAAAATAAATTATAGTTTTGTCTTCGCCGTGTTCTTGATCTTTATTACTAGTTTGAGGAACAATGCTAGGTTTCACTTTTTGTAAACTTTTAATTACGGAAGTAATAAGAGAATTATCATTAATCTTTGTATTAGCACTTTGGAGAATTGGTTTAATTTCGTGTAATTCATTATGTTCCACCTGAGTAATAATGGTATTGACGCCAATACTAACGAGAGTTTTAACTTCAATGTTATTCGGAAGTGGACGAGGCGGAGATGAAGCGGGAATTGCAGGTGTCGGATTATTTTCGGCAACAGAGTTTAGTATATTTAATGTTGCACTTTTTTGGAGGAGTTTTTAATACTTCCTCGGCCATTTGCATTAACTTCTTTTGATGTTTTAACAGTCGCATTTGTTCGTCTTCGACAACCGGTGAATTCGCACCACTACTCGCGGGCGAACTGTCGTGCGAATCTGTGTTTACCCTAATAATACCTTCGCGACGTTTTTTGTATTCCTCCAAATTTAATTTTCGTTTAGTTTTATTATTATTATCGGTAACTATACTGTTTCTTATTGTGTTGATTTTCAACAAGGAAACCATTAATTTTCCATCAGCACCTTTGAAGGTGGGTTGTTTTTTCAAAATGCTTCTCTGTTCGTCCTCTTCGGCAGATTCGAAGCCGGAATCTTTTTGGGGATACTTTGGATAAGGAGTAGACTGGCTGCAGTAGTCGTGATCTAGTTGTACAAACTCGGTTTTTATGGTCTTCTCTGCATTTTCCTGAGTCGTAATTGTCGCACTTGAAGTTCCCAACTGTGTAAAGAATTAATCTCATATAAAAATAGTTTGTACAGAATAAAAAACCAAGGATGAACAAATTTTCCATTTAAATTCTAGAATTTTGATAAGTTAACCAGTGAATTTCTTTTATAAATATACATTACATTAATTGTCCTATGTATACTTTTAAAAGAAACAAGTCATTGGCACGGCCTACCAGATTTTCTCGAAATTAGACATAAGAACAATTCAAATAAAATAATTTTTTTAAGATTAAAATTGTGCCAATATTTTATACATACAATCGAAAATTGTACGTAATAAATAAATAAAGTAGTACTTTCAACAACTTTGTGTCATAAATATCCTAAAGTAAACTAAAAGTTAAACTGTTTTAAATGTATTAAACACTTGCAATAGTCATTCGCAAAACTAAATTAAAACAAAATTAACAAATTACCTACACAACTTTTTTGAGCTACCTTAAAACAAAAAAACAAGAAAATAACTTTATTGAACTTTAAACTATAAAAAATTTTCAAAGTGCCCGCCTTCTACTTCCATACAATAAGAAATTCTGTTTTCAAAAGTAACACTTGCGTTCCTGAGAAATGCCGGGTCTTATATAAGATTATTCGTAAAAACTTTAAACTTTATAAACTAAGAAAAATGCCAACAGTTTATTGTAACGACATGTGTGTGTTTAAAGTGCATAGCGCTATCTAAGCGACAGCTTTAATGCTTGAAACACACGTGTGTCGATAAAGCCAAGTAAAACTTGTACAGAAGCATAACACGCAACGAAAGAACACAGTGTTCATTTTTTTTAGTTTATACTATTCATACGTGTCAATGTTTTACACGAGATGTCGTACGACACACATTTTACTTTAAACTTTATGTATCCCCACAAAAAGAAGTCATTAGGAGATAAATCTGGTGAGCGAGGTGGCCATTGTATTGGACCGAATCGCCCTATACAACGTTGTTGGATATAAGCTTTTACAAAATTCGTAATTGCAGCTGTTGAATGAGCTAGAGCACCATCCATTTGAAAAAAAGGCCGCAATATTCTATTGCGGGCAAAACTCTGTCTCTTAGCAATTTTAAAAATTTTGTGACGTTAAATTTCCGTCAATACAGAATAGCCCAATAAAGTTGTTATTAACAATTCCAGCCCACACATTAACTTTATTGTTATATTAGGTTCTTGTGACATTTTGAACGTGCTGATTTGTACGGGACCAATACCTAATATTAAACGTTAGAAATTAAACCATATTTTTTTACCAAATGCAAAAACTCACCGGAAATTTTGCCAATTTACTTACTCGTTTAATGTAAATGTCACCTCGTCTGTGAAAATAATGTTCTGTAAAATTACTTGATTTCGTTCTAATAAATTGAACATTATTTTGCTGAAGTTTACGCACTTTTCTTTGTCCACATCTAATAACAGCTGATGGGTTGAATATTTGTATGCTTTGCACTTGAATTTTTCTATATACCGAAGACTTGGATACACCAAAATATCTACTAACTTTCCGCAAAACATGATGTAGGGTTTTCTTCAACAAAGCATAAAATGTTTAACTCCATCTCATCGGTTACTATATTTCTCATTTTTTTTATTTATGTGAGACCTAGCAAGGCAGCCTTTAGGTTTAAATTTTTTAAGTACGTTCTGAATAGTTTGGTCTGTCCGGATATTTTATCGAAAATAAATCCCGCACATTTCTTAAACTACTACCGCCTTGATGCCACAGAACCATTTGAATTTTTTCTTGCGTTGTATACATTTTTTAAGAAATAAAGTATTTATTTTACAAAGGACTTTGCTTTGCTTAAACTGATGCCAAAGAATACTTATATTTCCCAATTTCACACGTCAACGTCAATTGTTTTTGTTTTGAGCTTATTATAGTGGTAGGCTTGGTCAATGCATTGACTCGTTTCTTTTAAAGTAATGTATACTTATAAAAGAAATTCACTGTATAAGCAAACTTGAACCATAAAATAAAGTTATGACGCCTGTTTTTATCAGGAGTCTTATAATTAAATGATTAGCTTATGTTAGTTTGGAGTTATATTATAACACACTAGATTACCCCCAGGCCCCTTGGAGCCTCACGAACGAAGTAACACCGTTCCCTCAAGTGCCTTGCCTATCCTACCAATTCAACAGCACGCCGCGATATACTTAACACTGGCCCAGTACTGGGTAAGCTTGTTCCCCTATCCTAGTAACGTGAACATAGAACCGAGATGATAAGAAAAATATAAGTTAAAGCATACCCAGTACTGGGCCAGTGTTCATACACAGATTTTTTTCGGGTGAAATTGAACCTTCTACAGCTAAGCCATTCGAAAATTTGCAAAATTACGAATCTTATGTTTTTTTATTCATGTTTTTACGTAATACGGAGTTATAAAAATTACAGTATTTCGTATTGACTTTTTCTTTATCGATTATAATTTAGAAATTATGGCCGTTTTAGTTTTTGATTGGAATTTTTTCGGAAAAGTTTTTCGCTTATAACTTTTGAAAACACGCGAGGTCAATAAAAACTGAAACGGCCATAAATGTTTATTTCTTTATCCGCGTAAGATTCTTTTTGAATTTTGAAAATCGGTCCGAAAATAAGCGAGTTGTGGTCAAATTACGGTTCAATTTGTTTGAAATTTTGTTGACTATTTTTAACATTTTTTTTTAACCTCGAAGATGCCCCCGTACAAAAAAAATCTAAATCGAAAAGTAAAGACACATCTTTCGTAAACTCGAAACTTGTTTCGAAACGAAAATATCTCGAGCCGTTTTAATGCGAGACTAATTTGAAAAAAGGTCGATTTTCGCATCGAATCTGTTCCTAGGAACGTGAACAGAGAACCGAGGTGATAAGAAAAATATAAGTTAAGATTTTAAAAAAGGATATGCCTTTTGTTATTTTAGTTTTCGCCAATAAAAATATTTGAAATCATTATGTATTTATTTATTTAATCGTATGTTACATTTTAAATATTGTATTGTGATGTAAGTGTTATGTATGGTGACCCAGAAGATCAGTATAAACCTGTACAGTGTGGTGACGAAACCGTGTGCAATTGTGGATTGGTTCGTCTTGGCAAAGCATTTACTTCAAGGTTTAGGAAAACCACTAAAACCTAAACATGCCAACCCTTACCCACCCTAGTATTCACATGTAATAATATTAATTAAGTGTGTAATGTGATTGCATTTTGTGAAATTGTGTTGAACATTTTTTCCTAATTATCCGGGAGGGTCTTGATGACCAGGTCCGGAAACCAAATTATGTATATTGTGTTATTTTTTTAAATGCCGTAACTCGAGATTATTGAAAAATTTAAATAGCTTGAAACCGTACTGTTCGTACTTGTTCTAAGAACTACTCTTAGCAACAATTATTAAGAGGTATATGAGAAAATGTTGTCTTGCACGTAGGATTTGCAAAATCGAATTAAAAGTGCATTGGTAAAAACACTCCCATCGAACTTTTATTACTCGAGGTTTCCCATATGGAGCCAACTTGAAGTGGACACGCTGTATGTACGAGAAAATGGATAAAATGAGAAAAAAACGTAGAGAATTAAAAAGGAAATGAGAGGGTAATGGAAGAAAATGAGAAACAAATGAGGAGGAAATGAATAAAAATGATGAAGAAATGAAGAGAAATCAGAGGAAAATGAAGAGAAGTGAAAGAAATGAGGGGAATTGAATGAAAGTGACAGGCATTGAAATGGGAAATGAGTGAAATATTTCTGAATAAGGAGTAGTGTACAAATTTTCGTCAGTGAGACACCCCTCGATTGATTCATTTGTTAATTTGTAAAACTTATTTCATTAAAAACGCACTATAGGAAATGCAATGAGAAATTCTAAACTGTTGAATACCTAAACTAGAAAAAAGTTGCGTAAATAAAATCTTCAGAATTTTCTTACTTCCTATTACTTAGTGTTTTTATTACGGCGCAATATTATATGTTGATAAATTCAATATCTTATCGTAATAACATTGCCTTATCGTATTAAACCCAAACAGATTTCATAAGGTATAATCAAACTTAGGCTCATTGTTTAATGTGAAGCAATAGTACCACATTTTGCTATGCAGCTAAGATGAAATTTAAGTGGGTGTTTAGATATTTTACACAGTACAAATTTCAGTAGGGAATTGGAATTATTGTTGGGGTTTATATGAATTTAAGTATTTCATAATACAAACAACTGATCTTGCAAATGTATAAAGTTGTCTCAGTTTGCATTTGTCATTGTTTCACCTTTAAAAGCCAGAATTATTTAATTAACGTATCAGAAACTATAATAATTTTTTAGAAGGCGAATTTCGAAATGCACATTAAAATATGTAAACGCATAATTCCTGTAATCCTTAATTTGGAATTCAAAATTCACATTCTTAAACATCGATTTTAATGATTCATGTAAACATAGAATATAATACAATAAAAGGATTATCGGTGCATCTAATTAAAAAGTAACAAACAATTTTAGAAGACAACTTACCTCATTTTGTATTTTCTTACAACGTTTCTTGTTCGGCATGGCATCTATAACTGGCACAACTCTCCTCTTACTAGACGCTTTAATTTTCAATATTAGTTCTTGAGGAAGTGCCTCCAAAATTTGTTTACTTTTATCAACATATTCATTTTCCGGTTCGCATTTAACAGGTACAAATTCTTCTTTAACAATAACGGGTGCTTCGGGTTGATAAGATTCGGTAGCTTCAAACTGCTCCAAAAGACTGTTAAGGTCACCGGCTTGTAATATAGGAGTGTTGACATCAGTAATTGTATCAACGTCAACAAAATCGTTTTCAGAATCTACATCTTCAACTTTTACTTTGATTTTTTGTAGGTTATCATCACAAGTCGAGTCTACAATATTCTCAACTTCTTCCTTAATGACAACTGTGGACGTACTTTCAGATTCTATTTCTGCAGAAGGTTCATTAATTATATAACATTGTGCGTTTAAATCAATTTTTTTCCTGAAATTCTAGAAGCTTGATTTATTTTATGTATAGGAGGATGCTCTATTTCTGATATACTATCACACACATCTGTCAGAGGCATATCTGAAGAGAACACATCTAATTCTGAAACCTACATACAAAAAGTAGATTAATAAGTTAAAGATTTTCACATTGAGCTTACTTCTGAATTCATGAATTGTTGCCATTCACTCATAATTTTTTGAAAATCTTCACGGGCAGGAGGAGAATTTGATAAATAGTTCATTCCTACATTACTAGACATTGGAATTAAAGCTATATCACCGTTTATCCTAAAAATCAATTTAGTAAGTAACATTAAAAAGAAGCTATTAGTATGACTTACTCTTGTTCAATTTCCCAGTCCCAATATGGTACATTAGAAGAATTATGAAATGCCTCATCTGGACTTTCAGATTCATCATCACCTGCCTGTAATTAAACTCAAAGTAAAAACTGAAGCATAAATTCATTTGTATACTTACGAAAAAATCTGAAGATTCATAACTGGGAAAATGCTCCTCATAACAGAAGCTCATGGAATCAGTATCCATTGTAGAATATGTTGATGATGCGATTTAATATTAAAATACCATGGTAAAATTGGTATTGCATGTACTAAAAATGTAAACAAGTTTAATTTTAAGTCAATTTTAGGCTTTTTCGGCTAGAAATTGAGGTTACGCGGCATGTTTATAATTGAACACGGCGGTGTTGCATCAATTGCTCCGTTTGTTAGTTTGCACTTACCCGAATTTGTTGTTGAATTTAAAGTAATTACTTTGATGTTATTTAGGATGAACAGCACAACTGTAATCAGTTGTTTATTAAATAATACCGTTGTGATTCACCCACATGTGGCCGAAATTTCGGTAGCCGTGCATTTATTGTAATGGTTGCCAACCATTCAAAAATTTTAAGTTACTAAACGAATAATTTACCTACAAGTGGGATTGTTTTCATAAAAATTTAAATTTCAGTAATACAAGATTATAATCTATCTGTATTTCAAAGTCAGGCCAAGTAAAAAACTAAAAGAACTTAATAAGTCATATTGTCCCTTCGGTCGAATATGCGACGTCTGTTTGTTTGATTTATATGTATATTATAGATTATTACATATATTTTGTATTAATAAATGTTTGAATCGTTATAAGGAACTAGTTATTTACGCTATAAGTGCAACAGTACGTATTTTACAACCTGAGGGGATTTACAGCACGACGCGACAAAAAACGTTTTTTATTTTTGAATTTAAATTTAACACTCTGCGTTTCATTCGACTAAAACCAAAGTTTATTATTCCGAGAATCCGCTTGTATGTGTATACCACAGCATAATAAAAATACAGCAGGAGCATCTCTCGAGCACAAAATATAACCGTCAGCCATTTTATTTAGTTTAAAACTCAGAGTCGGACTAGTCCTATATCTTTACAAAAATATTGCGTGATTACAAACTATGTTTAATTAAATTTATTTCTAATATAAACTAAAAACGTGTAAATAAAGCTAAAATCTGCGTTTTGTAAATTATCACTTATAATTGCACAAGAGGTTTGTATTTTGCCGAGTGGATTTGGGTTGTTCAATGAAAATCTGTTATCTAGCAATTTGACAGAAAAACTGTCAATTTTACAAACGCACATGAAAGTATGGTCGAGGTCAATTTCTCGAATGAACCATTCGTATCGTTTTTAGGTTGACAGTTTTTCGAATAAAAAAATGCATTTCAATGCGCTGAGCTGTAAAAGACCTTAAAAATTGGCTACTGCGGAGAAAACTTACGTATAATTAGATTGGTTTATCATTGAATTATAAGATTTTAATATAATTTATACGTTTAATTGATTTGTAATTTACCATAATGTTAGCATTTTATGTTGTGTAGTGAACTGTGGCAGTAGAGGAAATCATGACAGTGTTGACTTTGTTAAAATACTTTTTTACAGATTCTATAACCGCAACTTAATTAAAACAACCACTAAAAGTACAAAAATTCAACAGATATCACACACACTCGAATGAAAACAAATGTTTGTTTGCCCTACAGACGCTATTTTGGCTTAAAAAGCGTTGAAATGCTTTATTGCTAAACAGATTAGAATTTAAATAATAATAATAATAGTAATAATTGGAAGACCAACATACACATCGGAAATAAGAGTATGGGTCAGATCGACAACCGCCGAGGTATTTTCCAGGGAGACAGCTTGTCGCCTCTGTGGTTCTGTTTGGCTGTGGCCCCATTGTCTAAGCACCTTGAGCAGACTGAGGTCGGATACAAACTTGACGTAGCCAGAAAATCTCCCACCTGCTATACATGGATGACCTGAAGTTGTATGCAGACAGTACACCACACCCTTCAGAGACTGATCCATGTGGTCGAAAAGTTTAGCGATGACATCGGGATGTCTTTCGGTTTAGACAAGTGTGCTACCATTGAGATCAGAAGAAGAGAAATGAGAAACACTCCGCAGGATGCAGCAGGGATCTCCCCACTGAAGACAGATCAACTTTATATGTATCTTGGCATGGTTAACGAAACTGCCCAACACAAAGCTGCTATTGTCCCGAATATGATTGAAGCCATAAACATCTAGGCTATACCGTCAGCAATGATGCAACTGAACGAAGCATACTGA